>QTSX02005185.1:0-142087 GCA_014839935.2 Entomophthora muscae | reverse complement strand
GCCCTTAATTTTGCCTTGAAGGCTAACCCAAGGCTAGCTTTGAACCTCAAACATTTTGTTATAAAGATTTACTGCTGTGTCCTCCTGGAAGTTGTCTCCAGGAGCCAAACACAACACCATGGTATCTAAAATAAGGCATGAGATCTGAAACATAATTTTAAAAACACTGTGCAGGGTGTTTAAATATGGCGTAAAATCTGGGAAAAAGAGTGAATTTATTTCAGGTATTCTAAAATGGGTGTTGTAAAACCAAAAACAACTAATTAAGAAATAAAAAATCTATAATCAGGTAGTTGGGTGGGATATATTCTAATTAAATAACCATATTCAGATAAAAAACAAAAAACAAAAACCAGGGTGTAACTTAATTGAGCTTTATTTTGTATTTTATTATAGTGTAAAATGGAACAAATAAAATAACAAAGTGGTAACAAGCCAGTGTGTACTGTGGTTGAAGCATCCCCACAGGTCAAAAATTGTGTTAATGCAACATAAGTGCCAACTCAGGAAGGAGACAAGAGAGCAGAAAATGTTGATGAGGTTGCACAGACACAATAACCAGTTCAAGCTGCACAGAGTAGGATGACATGGAGCATAGATCCAAGGGTTTCAAAGCTACTGTAAATTCATAACCTAAACGTAAAAATACAGGATTTTCAAATCCTTGGTCCAAACTTTGTATCACATTTGTGGTCAACTCAGCTGAGTAAAAAAAATTCATAAAAATAACCATTCAATTTGACTTTTTTTGATTTATTTAAATTGGCAAATTTTAAATCCCTTGAGCAGATAACTCAACTAACAAAAGACAAAACACAGCAAAAAAATGCAGGATACATGAATCAGAAATTCAGGATTCTAATATATGATTTAAGTATCCTGAATGTCTAACAAATCATAGACAATATGAAATTAGTACCAAATCTGAAATTGTGGGATTTTCAAATCCAAGAATCAAATTTCAAATCAAAAATGAGGTAAATTTGAAATAAATATAATAAATGGGCATCTCAAGAGGAAATCAAAGGATCTAGAGTGGAGTTGTGCTAATTCTTTTAGGAATCATAGGCAATCTCAAAAATCACCCTATTCTATTTTAGGATGGCTAAATTTATATATCCTACTATTCACCAAGTCAACATACTTAACAATAAAATTTACTAAAATATACACTACTCTTTTTGAGTTTAATTTTTTTAATAAAAATTTATTATATCTTCTTTCAATAACAACCAAGTAAAAAAGCTGTTCTCTGGCCTTGACAAAATCATGCAGGGCTACACTGGGCCTTCCAATAGTGAAGCCTATTTTTATGGCCACTCCCAACCTGCAGGCCCCTCCCCAAGCACTACTCAGGAGTGTCTTCTTTCTCCTGCTTCTTCTAGCATGGCCCTGTTTTCCCATCATGCACAGGCAGCTGCTAATCCAGATTGTGTATCAACACTAGCATCCAGAACCAGCCAATTGAGCCAAGTGGTCACCCAGGGAAGCCAGAAATCAGAAACATCCAATCAGATGACATTGACCAGTTCCCAAGATGAACACATCCCACCCCAGCCAATCAGCCTGCAAGACACAGAAGAAAATTGATCACCCCAGAAATTGTTCTCAAATAGTCAAAAAGCAAGAGATGCTTATGTTCCTCAGGGAAATAGTGTCCGTGATGGGGTTTTCAAATTCCACTATGGCTGCAATCCTGCAAGCCCACACCAACTGTGCCCCCCTCCCAAGAAGACCCCAACCGGTGCCTGTACGTCAACCAAAGATGAAAAAGCACAACCCCTTATGATGATCATCATGAAACAGAACCGCAGATTCCCCTGGTCCAGGTGTGTCTCCAACTGGGACTCCACAACATTATCACCAATAAGAGAACAGTTGATTTGTGAATGCACAGAGTTATGGTTGCTGCTAGAATTTTGTTCAATCAAGTTCTTGGTGGTCTCAATTCAGTGAATAGCAATCCCCATGATTGCCCATCATCAATTTCATATAGGGAGGGCAATGAGAACCTGTAATGTCATCATCTTCTTGTATTATGTCAAATTTCTTCAAGTATTCAAGACTTTGGGGAAAAGCGCATCCAATCTGACGTTTACAAGTGTGGCCTTTTTTGTATTGATTTGTTGGCTGTTTCTCTATTGAGTGTCAATTATTACTCAGCAATATCAAACACTGCAGATGGGTATGCCTACCAGACAGAGCTCAAGGCCATGCTGGAGGAGTGGGTCTCACAAAAAGCCATGCACACTGTTGTACTGAGTGCTGAGATGGAGCAGCAGGAATGGGCAACCAAGGGAATATCTGCTGCAGGGCATACCTGCTGGACCTACCCCACCAACCACACTGACATGAATCTTGAAGATGTATGTCTTTATAATTTTGGTTTGGCTCTCAGGCGCTCAAAGCCTGCCACCTACAAAAAACTGTGCACCTAAATTGAGAAGGGGTTCAATCTTTTCCCTTCCATATTTTTCCAGGACTTATCAGATCTCATCATCTTTTATGCAAGTGATGGTGATAAGTCCAGAAAGGACTCCTGCCACCCCCATTCTATTCCATCTGATCTTTCAAGCCCAAATATGTGGCAGAAGAAGAATTTAAGCAATTGAAGAAATCAGCTCTTGTTACCTCTTCCCATTCAACAAACCCTGCCTCCTCAACTCCCCCATCAAGATTAAGTCACCGCCCAATCCCTCCCCACTACCTCTGATGATGTCCCTTTTACAAGTGCAGATGATGGCAACGTACCCTCTGCCAATTCTCTCTCCTTATTGTCCCTTGATGAGTAAAATAAAACCTTTATTTTGACAACTTATTAAAATTGATTTTATTTCTTTTAATTCATAATTAAAAATATGTTTTTATATTATTGAAATTCTCATAATCAATAAAATGTTGTACATTTGATATGGTAACATATAATTATTTGCATGAATACTTTCATTATCAATATTAATTAAGTACCAGCAAATGTGAATATAACACTAGAATATTGCAGCTAGACATTTAATCTTGGTATGTAGTCATTATGTGCATAACATAATGAATTTGTTTAATAAAATTCATTGTTAAATTGGTATTTTTTATTGTAATTTTATAATTGGACTGTGTCTACATTAGGGAGCCATTAACACTTATTACAAATATTGATACAGAGTGCATTTTACAGCTTGTATCAATATTTGTAATAAGTGTTAATGAATCCCTGATATAGACACAGTTAAATTAAAAAATCACAATAAAAAATGCCAATTTAACAATGAATTTTATTAAAAAAATTCCTTACATTATGCACATAATGACTACATACCAAGATTAAATGTCTAGCTGCAATATTCTAGTGTTATATTCACATTTTCTGGTACTTAATTAATATTGATAATGAAAGTATTCATGCAAATAATTATATGTTACCATATCAAATGTACAACATTTTATTGATTATGAGAATTTCAATAATATAAAAACATATTTTTAATTATGAATTGAAAGAAATAATATCAATTTTAATAAGTTGTCAAAAATAATGGCTTTGTTTTACTCATCAAGGGGCAAGTAGGGGAGGTAATGGGCAGAATTTATGTTGCCATCATTTGCACCTGTAAAAGAAACAGCATCAGAGGTAGTGGGGAAGGATCAGGTGATGGCTTGGGGGTCAGGGTTGGAAGGCAGGCGGCTTAGTCTTGATGGATGAGTTGAGAAGGCAGGGTTTGTTGACTGGGAAGAGGCAACAAGAGCTGATTGCTTCAATTGCTCAAATTCTTCTTCTGTCATATATGCAGGCTTGACAAACCAAATAGAAGAGAGTGTGTTACAGCCCATACCAGATTCTGGCTGGACCCCCGCATGGGAGGCAGACCTGGCCTGACAGGCCATTTACACAATTGGTGCTATCCTGACAAGGTAATTCACAGATGTAGCCAAAGGATACCAACTTCCAGTATGGGGCACAAACTGGTCAGTCAGCCCCAATATTGAATGTAAACAAACCCCAACTTTCTGAAGTCTTGGGCAGGAGGCATATTAGGCAGGGGGTGAGAGGAATCTCCTTCATGGTAGCCAGAACAGAAAATCTAGGGTAGCCAGGAGAAAGATCCAGGTGGTGAAGGTGGAAGAACTCCAAGTCAAAGGTGCAAGGTGGCTTGACCAAAGTGACAGGAGCAGAGCCAGGAGGAAACAAATATGTGAGGTTGTATTGTGTAGTGGATTCACAAACAAGTGTAAACATAATGATATATTAGTGCAAAAATAGATGATTCCTGAAAAAAAATAATAGGTCATGGGCATAAAGTTGTTTATTTTAATATGTCAACAGTGAGAAAGGCTTCTTCTTCTCACTATTTATACTTACTAGGGAATACTTAGCCTTTTGTGCCACCAGAGGCCTGGTGGCATCATTTTCAGTGATACTTGCAATTTGGCTCAGAAATTGCGCACTTGGATCTGGGGGTGGAAGAGCATTGGCTGGTATAACATGAACTTTGATCTGGCTGCAGAATGCCAAGATACCACAGCTATTATTAGATCCTGCAAACAATTGAGTGCCCAATTGTGCAATTGAACAAGTGCCATCCTGATTTATCATTTCCTAATAGTAAATGGACCCAAATTTGTGTTTAGACTCAATGCCAGGGGTTTGCAGCATGTGGGCCTTTCAAACCCCAGGCCATTTTTGATCAGGAAGGGGTTTTCTCCCAGGAAGACAGTTGTCAATGTTTCCCATGCTATTGATTACTTTATCTCTAGGAAGTCTAGCTGATTCTCTAGGGAATTATGGGCCCTGACAGCGTGGGGGGAGGCAGGAGTCCTTTTTGGACTTATCACTATCACTTGAATAGAAGATAATGAGATCTGATAAGTCCTGGAAAAATATGGAAGGGAAAAGCTTGAACCCTTTCTCAATTTAGATGCACAGTTTTTTGTAGGTGGCAGGCTTTGAGCGCCTGAGAGCCAAACCAAAATTATAAAGACATACATCTTCAAGATTCATGTCAGTGTGGTTGGTGGGGTAGGTCCAGCAGGTATGCCCTGCAGCAGATATTCCCTTGGTTGCCCATTCCTGCTGCTCCATCTCAGCACTCAGTACAACAGTGTGCATGGCTTTTTGTGAGACCCACTCCTCCAGCATGGCCTTGAGCTCTGTCTGGTAGGCATACCCATCTGCAGTGTTTGATATTGCTGAGTAATAATTGACACTCAATAGAGAAACAGCCAACAAATCAATACAAAAAAGGCCACACTTGTAAACGTCAGATTGGATGCGCTTTTCCCCAAAGTCTTGAATACTTGAAGAAATTTGACATAATACAAGAAGATGATGACATTACAGGTTCTCATTGCCCTCCCTATATGAAATTGATGATGGGCAATCATGGGGATTGCTATTCACTGAATTGAGGCCACCAAGAACTTGATTGAACAAAATTCTAGCAGCAACCATAACTCTGTGCATTCACAAATCAACTGTTCTCTTATTGGTGATAATGTTGTGGAGTCCCAGTTGGAGACACACCTGGACCAGGGGAATCTGCGGTTCTGTTTCATGATGATCATCATAAGGGGTTGTGCTTTTTCATCTTTGGTTGACGTACAGGCACCGGTTGGGGTCTTCTTGGGAGGGGGGCACAGTTGGTGTGGGCTTGCAGGATTGCAGCCATAGTGGAATTTGAAAACCCCATCACGGACACTATTTCCCTGAGGAACATAAGCATCTCTTGCTTTTATACTATTTGAGAACAATTTCTGGGGTGATCAATTTTCTTCTGTGTCTTGCAGGCTGATTGGCTGGGGTGGGATGTGTTCATCTTGGGAACTAGATTGTGCCATCTGATTGGCTGTTTCTGGAATCTGGCTTTCCTGGGTGACCCCTTGGCTAAATTAGCCAATTCTGGATGCTAGTGTTGATACACAATCTGGATTAGCAGCTGCCTGTGCATGATGGGAAAACAGGGCCATGCTAGAAGAAGTAGGAGAAAGAAGACACTCCTGAGTAGTGCTTGGGGAGGGGCCTGCAGGTTGGGAGTGGCCATAAAAATAGGCTTCACTATTGGAAGGCCCAGTGTAGCCCTGCATGATTTTGTCAAGGCCAGAGAACAGCTTTTTTACTTGGTTGTTATTGAAAGAAGATATAATAAATTTTTATTAAAAAAATTAAACTCAAAAAGAGTAGTGTATATTTTAGTAAATTTTATTGTTAAGTATGTTGACTTGGTGAATAGTAGGATATATAAATTTAGCCATCCTAAAATAGAATAGGGTGATTTTTGAGATTGCCTATGATTCCTAAAAGAATTAGCACAACTCCACTCTAGATCCTTTGATTTCCTCTTGAGATGCCCATTTATTATATTTATTTCAAATTTACCTCATTTTTGATTTGAAATTTGATTCTTGGATTTGAAAATCCCACAATTTCAGATTTGGTACTAATTTCATATTGTCTATGATTTGTTAGACATTCAGGAAATCTCAAATTGTACATTAGTTTTCTGCATTTCTGATTCATATATCCCAAAATTGTTGTTGTGTTTTGTCTTTAGTTAGTTGAGTTAGCTGTTCAATGGATTCAAAATTTGCTAATTTAAATAAATCAAAAAAATTCAAATTAAATGGTTTTATATTAAATATTGTATTTTTCACTCAGCTGAGTTGCCCTCAAATGCAGTTTGAAATCTGGACTAAGGATTTGACAATTCTGTATTTTTACATTTAGGTTCTTAATTTATGGTAAATCAACATTCTGGCACTGCATAACAAGAGTGAACTTCAAAAATTCTTGGGAATGGTTGCCTATGTCAGGAGGTTCATCCCTGGTTGCAGAGTCCTAACTGCCCCCTTTCTTCAATCACTGGAAAATTCAACAAAATTAGTGTGGACACCATTGAGAGAACAGCACTTCTGCCAACTAAAGGAACAAATGTTACTGCTTCTATCTTACAATACCCCAGCCTCAAAGGAATCTATAAGTTAGAAACATATGCCTCTAACTATGAAATAGGAAGAGTACTTAGGATTCAAACTTCATAAAAGGACTTCCTCCCTGTAGTGTATGAATCAAGAAAGCTGTCTGATAGTGAACAAAGATACCCAATACATGACAAGGAACTGGTAGCAATTGTTCACTATTTAATGAATTGACAATTCTATCTGAAAGGTGCACATATATTCAAAGTGCTAACCAACTACAAATCATTGGTTTCCTTTAAGACTTAATAACACCTATCCAGACAACAAGCTAATGGATGAGCATCATATGGGTCATTATTTGTTAGATTAAGCCAAGGCGCCAGCTTAAGTATTTTAAAGACTTTTAACTTCTTTGGTATCATTTAAGCCATAAAATTATGTTTTTTGAACATTAATATAATGCTTAGTTTACTGAAGAAAAGTTTAAGAGTGTAAAATATACAAATAATAAAAATAAATCTTATTTCTATTAACTGTATTTTTTGCTAAAACCCTTTTTTCTATTTTAATAAGCCAAGAATCAAATATGTGAGTTGTATGGGAGAGTAATAGCAGCCCCAAAGCTATAATTGCTATTACCCTATCTTTGGCTCCTATAATTAATTTCTTAATTATTTTTAGAAAAAAAGTTGTTGTATTTAAAAGACTATTTACCCTATGTGAAATATAAGTTTTTGTTATGTGTCTAACTTCATGAACATGTCCTACTAATCCTTTATTAGTATCAGCTCTCTTTGTTTCTCTGTCATCTGTGCAGAACTTTGCACAATAATTTATTTTGGAGTACTCCTTAACATTCTCAAATGTCAAAGGTGAAACATACAGCTCACCATCTTTCATTAAATATGAAAGATTAACATAAAATGCTTTGACTTCAAGCCAGCTTTTTTTAGGCCTAGATTTTCTATCATAGATGTGAAAAAAGGTTTTTTTGGGAAACATCTGAATTATTTACAAGTGTCTCATATAAACCCTTTCTTTCTTCCTCTCTCTCAAAAACTATTTTGAGATCATTTATATTTTTTATATACATCTCATTTTCCTTTTGTTTAAATATTTTAGATAATACACCAAAATGACCATCAACAATATTTTTGCCATGACACTCAACAAATCTATTAAACTTAATTGTTCCTTTTATAATTTTAGGTACCTCTTTAAAAAGATAATATAAGAATTCATAAGATCTGAAATGATTATCATTATCAGTCCAAACTTTAATATTTTTAATATTCTTAAATTTATTATTTTTAAGCAGACTTATCAAACACTGACCTGAAAACAAAGAGTCATGAGATAAAGTTTCAGATAAAAAGTCATGATACTCATATTTAATTTTCTCATTTTCTTTAAAAGCAATTGCAAATCCTAATAAAGAAATAGGTATTTTCTCATAAAAAAATTATTTGTCTCTATAGGACCCCCATCTATTTTAAAGTTTTCTTTATAGTCTATTACTATAACACATGAATTATTATAAAGATTATTTATATCAATAATATATTCTTTATTTTGATGCTTATAAAACTTGTTATGTAGGTCAATAGGCTCTAAATTTTCTTTAATAGATTTAGGCAATGGCAACTTTTTTATACTCAAATCCTTTTTCTTCATTTCTAATGATTTTTTTAAGTTGCAAATGTTACACATATCAGTTTGCTTTTTGCTTTTAATTATATTATTAGGAATAAGCTTATAAAAAGTGGAAAGTGAAATAGAAATTTTGTTTTTTATTTTCATATCTTAATAAATTTCTTTTTTTGTTTTCAATAATGAGTATTTTATTTTAGTTGAGTATTCACTCAATTCTTTTTGTAATTCTTCATAAATCAATCCAGGGGATTTTTTAGTGAATTGGCTAGTCGGAAATGAATTTTTAATATTTTTTTTAAAATATTTTTTATGTTTTCTTTTTTTACCAAATCATTTTTTCCTTTTTTAGTTTTTGAATTTAATGATGCTTTTTTAGCATTTTTTTATAATATGAATACTCATTTTTTGTCATTTTAAATCCACAATCCCAAAGCTCTTTCAGACTGTAGCTTGATGTAACCAATCCTCTTAGGGAAGGAAGGTGCTTGGCAGGGGACTCTGACATCAATTCCTTTAGGTTGTCAAGGAAATCATCTGTCTTAGAATTTTGTATAACAGATAAGAAGGTACTTTTTCCAAACTCTGTTTTTAATAAGAAATGCTCAACAAAGCTGTTAAGATCACTGCCAGCAGTAAAAAGGAATGCTTGTTTAAGCATAGAGATTCTTTCTCTCTTAGTAGATGCCCCTGGTGAGAAGAAGGGTGTCATCTGAGGTGCAAACTTGATAGGTTCCATAATGATAGTGGTTGGGTTCCTTGTCTTGGTTCAGGCAGTTCTTGCTTGGAAATAGATGTGCAGTTATCAGAGAGGAGTAAAGGTGTGGATTGTAAAATAAATTTCTGTAAAGTTGAGCTGTTTAAATACCATGTTAGCTGAGCTTTTGCACTACAGGCATAAATCCCCAACTGACCCCCAACTGATCTCCTTAATTTATCAATATCACACCTGAAGTCTGATATCATTGTTTATTTACCCCTTTTTATATTCTGGTTAACTGTTGATATTTTGGTGAATAGTACTTCAATCTTGCTCAAACTAGTATCATTATAAAGCTCTTAATCTCAGCTTTTGGATTTGTGCTGCAACTTTATATTTCAATGCCAATTTAGTATCTTGAAGTGGTTTTGAATGTAAGCTTATAAAATTATTATTTGAAATAAAATATGCTAATTAAATCTTAAAGTATGATATTTTAATCAGTAAACTAAATTTAAAGTATAAATCATTATTTAGCTTGCTTTTAGTAACCAACTCAAAAACCTATTTTTAACTAAGCTTAAGTTTATTATAACTTTTAACAGTTCTTAAAAAATGAACTTTATATATCTTAAATCTATCAAAACAAAAATGTTATTTTTAATCACATATAAATATTTGCTTGTATAACTAAATTTGTATTGTATTTTTATAGAAAAAATGATTAAGATCATTTTCCATTTAGTTTAAATAAATTTTAACTTTTATAAAATTTAATTAAATAAAGCAAGATTTTGATACATTATTTTTTATGTTTGAATTTTTTATACATATTATCTCTAGCATACAGTATAAAAATATAATTTTATTAAATAGTTGTATAAAGCTATTTTATTCATATTAAATACTTAAAATTTTGAAAAGAAAAACTTTTACTCTCTTATAAGTTCTTATTATATATTTTCTATAAAATCTAACTTAAGAATAAATTACTTATGCTAAACAAGATCACTGAAATTTCAATAAAAGTTCAGTTTTAATTTTAGTTTTAGTTTTTTTTAACTTTTTACTAGATTTTTTTATAAAACAAATCCAAAATTATTTAATATTTATTTATTAAATATGCAAAAAAGCTATCTGCCCTCTTTTTAAAAAGAGGGATTCAAAAATTATTATATTTTAAATTAAATATTTTAAAAAAGCTAAGATTTTAGGCAACAATTTAATTTCCAACAAAAAGCATCATAGCAGTTTTTATTGTATTTTTATGTTGCTCTTTTTATAATGATGTCATCTTGTACTAATCAGCTTTCAAGAAATAATGGTATATGAAATAAGATTGCTACTAGCTTTTAATACAGTTTAATTTAGCTGTAAGTAGAAAATGATTGATTTAATATAGGTTTTTATATTATAAGGATTAAATAGTATTTATTTTGATAAAATTGTTGTAATTATTTAAATTTATTGATAAGAAAATTAAAACAAAATTTTAAAGTGTAAAGTAGCACAGTTAATAGGAAACAGATCAATCTAACAAATAATGACCCACATAGAGATACCCCATGATAATTGAATATAAACCAGGCAAGGAAATGCTTACTACAGATGCCCTATCAAGGCTATATTTTAAACATCTCCTATGCACTGATGGAGACTCCAATTGACCCATGTTAATAAGGGTAAATCTCCAATAGGGGTTCTCACCTGGCACTCCCATGTACATACAAGAGAAAGTCCTTAAGAACAAACATCTGTTCAAAAATGTATATGGTACTCTACACCACATACTACCAAGCGGCAATAATATACCCTACGTGCCATCAACACAAAAGATTGACACAATTCTTTTCTAGCACAGAGATCTAGGCCACACAAGCTAGCAGAAACTTACATTAATATCTTAAGACTTGCTACTGGTGGTCAAATATGCTGGACAACGTAAGAGAAGTGCTCAAACAATGCAAATTATGTGAAAAGTATGTCTGATCTAAAGCACTCCCCAAGACAGTAATGCCAATATCAGTCACATAATCATTCAAGGTGTGGTTATTAGACATTGTGAGACCCATGCCCAGAGATAACAAAGATAAAAAATACATCTTCATTTTCATTGACTATGCAACTAGGTGGCCTGTAGCGCAAGCTACAAAAGAACACAAGGTAAACAATACAAGACAATTTATTGGCAAAGAAATCATAGCTAAGTTTGGGAAACCTTAACTCCTAATCACATATGGAGAAACCAAACTTAAAGCTATTGACACCAATATTTACCTTTCCAAAAATGGAATAAAACACACAGTTGCCAGCCCCTATCACCTGCAAGCAAATGAAAGAGTAGAACAATTGAATAGCTCTCTTGTAGAAGCACTCAAAAAATTTCTGCCAATAATCCACAGCTCTGAGCCAACATACTCCCAACAGCACTAATGGTGTTTTAAACACAAGTCAATCACAATAGAGGCAAAAGCACTTATAAACTTGTTTACAGACATAAGCCCACCATTGTCAGTACTAAGTTAGGACCAAAATTACCTCTACCTAGAAAAAAGTTAGACAACAATGGCCCTGGCGTACAGCGCTCCAGGAAAGACCAAGAGGACAAGGAAAAGGAAAGGGTTGAGAGGGAAGCAATCCCCATCCAACAGGAACAATTTCAAGTTGGGTACAAGATCTGGGTTGTCAATCACAACCTACAAAAGTTAGAACCAGGGCTATGAGGACCAGGAATTGTCATAGAAGTCAAATCAAACAACACTTACAATAACAAAGGGATTTGCACTCATACTAAACTAAAATATATGCATCATGACTGACATCACTTGTGCAAAGCAAGGACTGCACAATGCAGCTCATGACTACCTGTATCCAACGCCAAACTGGATCAATACCAAGCTCAAATCCTTGACAATCTCAAGAAAATTCCCAAGGCTCCGCTTTCCAGCACCCCAGGGGGGAGATGTTGCAACATTTTTGATTACTCCCTCTCAGAGAAGCAATTCTCTGAGTGATTCCCTGACTAATCTCTTTTGATGACACTCTTATCAAATGCTCCTCTAATACAGGAATCAAACCTTTTGAACCCTAAGAGGAACAGTTAATTGGATAAGCCTCATGACTACTGTGATGTACATGGACAGCATGTGGCTTACCATGATACTATTTAATACTCTAAACACATACCAATAAAGTATAATTCTCTTTTCACATTTCCCCTTTATCCCATTTCATATACTTCCCAGAAGTATATAAACAGCATTCATTTTAGCCTTTTGCTGGTGCCTCATCTGAATCTTGATGGGATTATAATATATCCTGGAACAGCATGAATCTAGTTCAAGTGTTGTGCAAAATCATTTTGTTTGTAGTTTTGACTCCGCCGTTTGATGTTTGATATAATTTATGTATTTTGTGTTAGCAATATTTTGCTTCTTGCTTTAAATTTTGTCAGTTCACCAAAAACACTTGAATTATTTAATTTCTGAATCTTGTCCAACTCAGAGTTTGCTTAAATCTGAATCCATTCTGTTTAAATCTGAAGTACTTTTGCTTAGCGCCATATCTTTGAAACTTCTGTAGCATAAAGGGACAAGAAAATGACTGAGCATAATAAAATTGCAATAAACTTGGCAATGGAAATTGACAGCATCATGGCAGACAAAAACACAGCAAACAAAGAGCAATTAAAGGATCTAACCAGGAAGAACTGGATAGACTCAATTAAATTTGAAAAAGAGACATTCAATAGTGTCAGGGTGGAGCCTCTGAAAAATTCACAAAATGGGGAGTAAAATACCAAACCATCCAAAAATTTAAAATTAACAGAACCACAAAGCTGAAAATTTTGGACAGAAATCTCCAGGCAGAGACATAGGGACAATATAGTAAAAAACAAGGGAATAACAGAATAATAAAATTGATTGAGGAATGGTGGCTGGATTTTGTAAAGAAACAACCTCAAAAATTGATTTCACAATTTCTTCAATTTCAAAATTGGGGGGTCTGAAATCAAAGCCACAAACTTTGAGGTACTGCACAGGCACACAAGCAAGAAGGAACTCTATCTTTGGGGGATAATTATCTTCAAGCTTTAAACCTGAATTTTAATTTTAACATTGTGGTGTTTATTGAACTACTAAAGTATTTACAGGGAATTGTAAGCCAATATGGGGATTAGGATTTGATGAGATGTGGTAAGCCTCAATTTTTGTCACCAAGCCTCCAGAAGTTACCAATAAATTTGCAATGACATAAGTTGATTTTGGCGCCAAAAAACACCAAATTACCTGTTTTCAAAGTTTCTGGTCTTTTTTGACTCATTTGAAAAAATTGGCAAAACCTGCACTTGCTTTGCCAAAACTCATTTGTTGCTGATGGCTTAGTGTAGATCAGTCAGACTCTTTATGGGTGCTTTGAGGCTAACTGCCTTGGTGCTTTCTTCCCAGGACAGGCAATTCTAGTTAAGATGACATTATCTGTGACAGGGTAGGATAATCTTTGTCCTATGTTTTCAACTTAGCACCCACTTCATGGTGGTGTCAAGGATCTGGATGTACAAGTATTCTGGCTACTGCCAACTCACTTAACATCCAGCCATTGCCTGAATTGATGCCCTTCCAATATACAGTTTGACATACCAGAAATGGAAATCAAGCAATAACACATGACTGTCCAAGTATCTAGTGACTCAAACCCATCCCGCACATGATCAACCCTTAGGTTCAATCCAACTAAATCTCCGCCACAGCTAAAGATATATAAGTCTAAATTATTATCCAATAAAACATACTTCTTTTCTTTCTCAATTCTCTATTTGAAGCTTCCCCAAAAGGAGTTCCTCATCAGTGGGCCTTACCCACCCACCATATCCCCACTTCTGAAAGGCCAGCCGCTCAAGGATGGTTCCCTGACACCCTATGAGCCAATCTGAGTCTGGGGGACAGCTTTGGACATCCCAATACTTGGTAAAGACCAGAATACCATTAAATCCTTCATTTTTGATATAAAACTTCTGACAATATGCATATGAGATAATGCAGTAAGCAGGGTTGGACTCTGTCATAACAATACAGCTATATATAGTCAGTTATTGTACAAATTTCATAAACATATATGAACAGAAGAGGCAACTGATATGTTGTTAAAGGCGATGTTAGATTTCAGGATAATCAGGGGTATTTTAGGGCTGTGTAGGAGAATTCAGACCATATTGAATTAAGTGATATGTTTTCTTTACCTAGTCTATATTTGATCCATCCATTTCATGGTGAGCAACAATAGCTCTAAAATATGCTTTAGTGTAATGCTAGTTGATGTTGGGATATGTGAATGGTATCAAGTGGTCAAAAGATTTAGACTTAATCAACCATATTATCTCAGTGATATCATTCAGGTATACAGTTGTTGCAACATCTTCAATTACTCCCTCTTGGGGAAATAAAGCCCTGAGCAGATCACCAAATGGCGCACCAAATGGTTTACTGCCCAGCCAGTAAACCGGTGGCACCATTATCAGTCAAGCCATCTATGGCAGGGATCAACCAATCCAGATCCTAAATGGAACACAACTTGAATAAGCCTTGTGACCCAATAGGAACATTACTCAGATAAGCCCTATGACCTCCATGACGTACATGGACAGCATGTGGCTTGTCATGATACTATATATTTGTCTATATTCATATTCAATAAAGTATCATTCTCTTCTTAAACTTTCCCCTTTTTCTGTTTATTATACTTCCCATAAGTATAAACTCAACAGTGATAGCACAGGTAGGTTATCCATACCTACCCAACTCAAAGAAAAATTCTTCCTAAGAAAAGGACCCAAGCAAAGGTACTCCCTAATGAATGGAGATACTACAAGGAAGGACAAGATGGTCCTGCAGGCTTTGTTATCTACAACAATGTCCTTGTACCCATTGAATAATACAACACTCGCAAAGCCTGCAGACTTTTACCCAAAGCTCCAACCACAACAGGACCACAGCAGCCTTAAATACCAAATATTGTATTCCAGCACCTGTGTACAGCTAAAATTGGTGCTTTTGCAGGACTGTGCCAGGAAAACGCCTCTCTTTGGATTAACAGTACTGAAAGTAAATTTGAACAAGTGGAATACCCCCAAAGACTATGGGTCAGCTAGATTGCCCTTTGCGTCACCAGAACTGCATCACATTTTGTAAGTGTGTGGCTAAACTAACACCCCAACCAGAAGGAAAACTGGGAGGTATTCAAAGCTTCATTCCTTGAAAAGTTCTCCATGAAGGATTCCAATGTGGTGATTATGACGGAACTCGGAACCTTCAAGATGACAGGAACAATTGAGGAGTACATTGCTGCATACAACAACCTACATGACTGTGCGCCCAACATCAACTTTGATGAACCTGGGCCGTGTTTGGACTTCTAAAATGGCCTCCCCATGCACATTAGACGTCAGTTTGACATGACCTGTTGCAAGAACCTCCAAGATGTATTCTTAGAAGGAAAACAAGTTGCACAGAAATCTGATAACCTGCATGTAACCAACAAATAAAAGGAGAGCCCTACAGCTAAGAAGGACTCTTGCCCTATTAAGCAGAACAACCAAAACAATAACAACCATCCTCAAAACAGGAAATGTACTGTGCAAGATAATCAAGCAAGCACTAAAGACACCAACAAAAAGGGAAAAGCTCAGGAGAGTACTTAGGCAAGCTGCCCTCCCCCAACTTACAAGACTTGTACAGGGACCAAGACTTGGACTAAATTACTATTATCCAAGTACCCTCCAGCAATTCTCTACTGTTTGCTGCCCAAACTGAAAATAAACACCTCACTTATTCTTTCTGTTTTTGCAGATACCAAGGCACAGAATTATTTGACACTAGAGCAGACCAATCCCTTGTTGACAAGAAATTTGCCAACCTCATGAAATTACCTTTAGTCTAAAGCAACATCAAGAGAGTTGTCATGGCCAATAACAGAAGTACACAAGTTACCAAAGAAGCAAAGCTTTTTTGCGCCTAAATTGGAGACATGCAAACAACACTTAGCGGCCCTATCATAACAATCCCCAAATATGATGTTATACTTGGCCTGGATTGGATGAGAAAGACCAATCCTCATATTAACTGGGATACCACTACCCTCAGCATATAACAAGACAAGTGCATCACCATGTTTACCCAACCCACCTTGATACGCTTATGAGGGACCATGTATTTGTGAAAATCATGGAAACAGAAGAGGAAACCAACCCTAGAAAAATCAATTAGAGTACCTGCACATACAAGGTCATTCACTTTAAAAATATGGAAGCCCAACATGAAAACAACTACATCCAAGACCAGCTAGTCAGTTAATTCCCCTCTGTCTTCCAGGAAGCCCTACCAGGCTTGCCACCCAACTGTGGCATACAACACAAAATTGCCTCAAGGGGAGTGTACCAAAAGCACGCCCTATTTACTGCCTCACACCCCAAGAAGACAAAACACTGAAAGCGTACCTTGACAAAGCCCTCAAGAAAGGACTCATACGGCCTTCAAAGTTGCTGTTTGGTGCTGCTGTCTTCTTTGTAACAAAGAAAGATGGAGGAATCCACCTGGTCACCAACTACAGACGCTTGACAAGGTCACAATTAACAACAGGTATCCCCTGCACCTAATTGACAACCTTTTTGACGCCCTGGGGGTCCCAAATATTCACAAAGATTGATTTGACAGCAGGTTATCACCAAATTTTCATGAAACCTGAAGATATTCCAAAGACTGCATTTAGAACTAAATATGGATCCTTTGAATGTGTTGCTATCAACTTTGGCATGACAAACGCTCCCAGTACCTTTGTGACCTTCATGAACAAAGTTTACAGGGAACACATTAGAAAACAAGCAATCATCTACCTGGACAACATCATCATTTACAGTCCCAACCTGGAACAACACTGGAAAGACGTCTTCCTGGTCCTCTGTACCCTTGAAGAGAACCAATTGGTTGCAAAACTGTAAAAAGTGCAAGCTCTTCTTGACAGAAATCCCATTCCTTGGTCACATTATCAGCAAGGACAGAATCAAACCAGACTCAGACAAGATACATGCCATAACCAAAATGCTGTGACAGAAATCACTGGATAATATGAAGCTGTTTCTAAATGATGGGGAATTACTACCCAAATCCACATAGAATTGATTATTAACCACCAATGCGGCTTCAGATATTTTTTTGTGAAATTTCCAATTGTAACTCCAGGATTAAGTAGAACCAGTAGTCCTAACCAGAGTAAACCAAGATAAATGACCTGGGAAAGCATCAATACATCTTCAGCGCAGAATTATGGGCATTGAGAAGGGACACAATTTTCAGTTTCAAGAATGGGGGGAGGAGCTACAAAATTGGCTGGCATGAAATTGACATTTGGAGGCGCCAACAACAAAGTTCAAGATGCTGGGCCCCATCTCCCTGAAATGATTTGGTTCAGAATCAGATTGTACAGGATATACCGTAACAACACAATCACAGGATGCATTTTTAAAATTTAAAATTTAGAACTTGGCATAATTGATTTTTATTGAGTAAATTTAGAAGGACTCAACTCTTAGAGTTGAAACAGGGAAAACTATTCAATATATATCAGAAAAATTGACTAAGCAATACCACCTGAGTCTTGACCTCCTATTCCTTCCATGTCGCCAAGTAAGTATCTGGTCCAGGTTGCAAAGAACCCTTGCATGACTAGTATCTGACAACCATACTGATTAACAAGCTCATATTGGGTGACCCTCATATTACATCAATTTATCAACGTCAGTTTGAAAGGGGGAGCTGGTTTCAGCTGGCGGACTGGAGCAGCCGTGACCCATTTTCAATCAACTGTTTGGTTTAAATCCGTTAACTTGGTCAATTTTGATACAGGTTTCCCGGCCTTCCAAGCCTTCTTACCTGGACGGAAAATACCTGGAATTATGGAATCTACCGTGACAGATGCCAGCTCCAAGAAATAAGAGTGAGCTCCACACCTTCCTTGGAATGGTAGCCTACATAAGAAGGTTCATCCATGATTGGGGTGCCCTAACAGCCCCCCTATCTGCCATTATAGGCAAAACAACCAAGTTTGTGTGGACGCCACTATGAGACCAACACTTCTGTCAACTAAAAGAATGCATGGTCACTGCCCCTATACTCCAATATCCAAATTGTGAGGGAATATACAAGCTAGAAACAAATGCACCCAACTACGCCATATGAGGGGTACTCCATATCCAAACAGCAGAAAAAGACTTCCTCCCCATGGTATATGAATCAAGGAAGTTATCAGACAGCAAACAAATGTACCCCATACACAATAAGGAATTGGTAGCCATCATACACTGCCTCATGAAGTGGCAATACTATTTGGAAGGAGCCCAAATGTTCAAGGTACTCACCAATCACAAGTTGCTGGTATTCTTCAAAACACAACAACACTTGTCAAGGAGAAAAGCCAAATGGATGATTCTCATACAGAGATACCCTATGTAAATTGAATATAAGCCTGGCAAGGAAATGCTTACTGCAGATGCCCTGTCAAGCCTATACAGCAATCACATCTTCTGCGCTGATGGCAACCTGACTGGCCCATGTTAATTATGGGGAATCTCCAGGAAGGGTTCCCACCTGGCACTCCCATGGACGTACAAGAGAAGGTCCTTAAGAACAAACACCTGTTCAAAACATATATAGCACATTACACTGAATACTTTCAAATGATGACACTGTACCCTACGTCCCATCAACACAAAAGATTGACACAATCCTCTGATATCACAGAGACCTTGGACACACCTGCAGCATAAACTTGCATGAATACCTCAAGACAAGCTACTGGTGGCCCAACATGCTAGATGATATCAGAGAGGTACTGAAACAATGCAAAGTCTGTGAGAAGTACGCCTGCACCAAAGCATCACCCAAGTCAGTAGTACCTGTATCCATCACGCAACCCTTCAAGGTATGGTCATTGGATATTGTGGAACCAATGCCTGGTAAAAACAAGGGAAAGAAGTACATCATCACATCCATCAACTATGCAACCAGATGGCTGGTGGCGCAAGCCACCAAAGAGCACAAAGGCAATAATATGAGACAATTCATTGGAAAGAAAATCATAGCCAAGTTCAGGAAGCCTGACCTCTTAATCACAGATGGAGGCACCAAACTTAAGGCCATTGATACCAACATTTAACTTGCCAAAAATGGGATAAAACACATCACAGCCAGCCCATATCACCCTCAAGCAAATGAACAAGTAGAACGACTAAACGGTGTGCTTGTAGAAGCCCTCAGTAAGTTATCTGCTAATAATCCAAAGGCCTGGGTTGACATGCTCCCAACAGTGCTCATATTCTGTAGAACATGGGTCAGCCCCAATACGGGCAAAAGCCTTTATGAGCTTGTCTATGGTCAGAAACCTTCACTTGTCAGTACAACCATGGGACCACAACTGCCGCTTCCAAAGAAAGTACCGGAAAGCAACAACCCAAAACTACTACAAGCTAGAAAAGACCAAGAAAAGATGAAGCACCAAAGGGTCCAGTGGGAAGCAATCCCATTACAACAAGAAAGGTTTCAAGTCGGAGACAAAATCTGGGTCGTCAATCACGACCAACACAAACTAGACCCAGGGTTATGTGGATCAGGGATTGTCATGAAAGTTAAGCCCAATAACACCTACCTCATCAAAGAGATTGGGGCTTGAACTGAACTGAAACGTATGCACCACAGCTGACTCCGTTTGTGTAAAGCAAGAACAGTCCAACAGAATTCCAGACTTCCTGACCCCAATGCCAAACTGGATCAATACCAAGCCCGTATACCAGATACTCTCAAGAAGATTCCCAAGGCTCCGCCTTCCAGCACCCCAGGGGGAGATGTCGCAACATCTTCAATTACTCACTCTTGGGGAATTAACGCCCCAAGCAGATCACTGAATGGCGCACTGAAGGGTTCACCGCCCAGCCAGTAAACTGGTGGCACCATTATCAGTCAAGTCATCTATGATAGGGATCAACCAATCCAGATCCCAAATCTAACACAACTTGAATAAGCCTTGGGACCTAAGCGGAACATTACTCAGATAAGCCCCATGACCCATGATGTACATGGACGGCATGTGGCTTGTCATGATACCATATATTTGCCTATATTCATATTCAATAAAGTATCATTATCTTCTTAAATCTTCCCATTTTTCTGTTTAATATACTTCCCAGAAGTATAAACTTGATACAGTGTTGATCCAGATTGATTGATCCATGTCACCAATGTAGGAATTAAACTGATTATTTGACTTTAGATCTAGTTTATTGTATTGATAGAACTTTTAATGGCTATATATAATGTTTAAAAATCAATTCTATAGGTTTTTATCATTTATTGGTCATCCTTCCAGGGATGGTTTAATATTTTTTATGCATGGGGATGCATAGCTATTAAACTTTATGCTCTTCATAATTATAGGGCTTCATTCAACATATTGAAAGTAGATTGGAAATAGAAAAAGCAGTTCAGATACCTTTCTATTACTTTTGGAAGGCGTTGTCTGGCTTCCCAGTTTATTGTTGAATATTGTGATCCAAGGTTAGATCTCAAGTCTGAATCGGACCAGGCAGCTGCGTTTAGAGGTGCATCGACTAGCTTCCGGCTTTGAGCCGCTTCAGCCAGAACGGAATCACTTGATATTTAGAATTCTTAAAAGAATGTTTGATGCATGCGACCTGGAGTCAAAAACTGGCCGCAGCTGGGTGAAACATTTCTAGCTGCGTTAAACCAACCAATAACATTTAGGGATTTTCCGGCCGGCTTTTAACCGAGCCTTTTAGGAAAGGTATGTAATTTTTCCCAAATGTCTTCTGTCCTAAGGTCCTTCTGGAAAAATTGCCCCGCAGTCCTTTGGGGAACCATTTTTAATACTTACATTTCTTTATTTAAAGATTTTACAATGTTGGGCACAACTAGCAATCGAATCCAGGACCTCTTCCACCCTATGGGAGAATCATACCACTAAACCATTGGGCCGGTAACTCTTTGGGGAGTCATCCCGACAACTTTTAAAATACTTGCATGGGAGAAATCAATCATCAATAGAAGCGATGCAAGCATTTGTTATTATACGGCTTAGTGTGTAGCCAGTCAGAATCCGACATGCTTGTCCCTTAGACATCTCAGATTGATTAGATCAAGAGAAGTGTTATGGCACGGTTTAGGTTTAAAGATATATTTAAATCTTATTTTTTATTATGCATATGCTAGATCCCTGCTTACGATGACAAGATTATGAAGCTATAGTTTAGCTATTTTTAAAGTACAAGTTTGAAGCTAGATATTCAATCGCAGATGGCTTGTAGGGCTCAGCAAATGAGTGAAATCATGGTCGCATTGTACATGGTGGGAGCTTTGAATGCAAGATATTTCACTTCTGCTGGTATATCGCTAAATCATAAGCCTATCAATTACTATGCATTCAAGCCCAATTAATTGTAGAATAGAGCATGTGGAATATGAGATTGCGTCATGTTGATGCAATTTGGCGAGTTAATTATCTGGGCTTGGGTGTCTATTTTCAAATAAAATATTAAACATATCAATATTTTTGAATTGAGGTCTTTGAGCTCGAGTTTGGCCAACAGTTGGATGCAAGTAGGGCTGCGTCGTCCCACCCCAGGACAAAACCCGGATTCTGTCCGAAGTTTCTGAAAATGTGGAAGGTAATATATTTTCTATTTAAAGCTATTTTAAGTGTGATCTTCCAGAATGCCGGAAAAAAGAAGATCTTTGTCCGGGGGTGGGACGCCGCAGCCCTAGATGCAAGGCATCTTTCTTTGCATTTGCCGAAGCTATTATTATCCCAGGATTGTTACGTCAGCCAATAGTTTTATTAAATCATCGTTACAGTGCAAAGGTAACATATTTCAGTTGGAAAAAGATCTATCACAATAAATTATTCATTTTCACAGTGAAATTTAAAGAGTTGACTAAATGTACCATTATAAAGTTTAGTAGGTCCGAATAAGCGGCTTGGGATTGGTCTAGAGTAGGGCTGCTTCGGCCAAGCCCTGGGCAGCCGCTGCTAGTTTCTGGCTCGGGGGCACTTTTACCAAAGAATTATTTAAAAATGATTAAATATATAACTTTCCGCTCTGGCTGTAGCGGCCCTGAGCCGGAAGCTAGCCAAGGCTGAGCCGAAACATCCTTAGTCTAGAGTGACTTCCAGCTTCATGTATCTGCTGTAAGGTGGGTGATTCTTTGTTGTAGAGCCGAAATGTCAGTTGGTTAGATCAAAAAGCGACAAGATGCAGACATTAATTGCGACGCCAGAAATGAAGCAAGGTTTTTCACAATTGAAAGCCTTAATAATTTAAAGCCTGACCTTTCTTTGCCTTTAAATCTGCGGCAGGTATCCAGTGGATTAGTCTTGTGATCGGCATTAGCTAGGGCCACCTGAAGGTATTCAATTAAATCCTTTCAAATCAGTGGTTATTAAACAAGATGTGGCACTACTCATGTTGCTAGTTTCTCTTATAAATCTGATTGTTTGGATCTGCAGCCTGTCCTGTTAAATTGATTTAGAGTTTAAATGCAAAGTAAATGGTGCCCTTTTAAGGTCATGTACTTGAAAGCCGTAATTGATGAGTTGCTGGGTGCATGTGAATCTGCCAAGGGTTTCAAATTGATTTCTTAAATACGATAC
Source organism: Entomophthora muscae (assembly GCA_014839935.2). Taxonomy (NCBI): domain Eukaryota; kingdom Fungi; phylum Entomophthoromycota; class Entomophthoromycetes; order Entomophthorales; family Entomophthoraceae; genus Entomophthora; species Entomophthora muscae. The sequence goes on along the minus strand of QTSX02005185.1, from coordinate 119,118 downwards.
CTTCTTAAATCGTAGTCATCCCGAAAAAGAAAATAGAAGTTGTCCACTTAAACAATCATAAGTTCAGAGGCGCATTTGTGTGAGACCGTCCAAGTATAAACTTTGGGAGGAGTGGGGAGCTAAAATCAATGACTCCATTCTTTGGCAACACAGAGCGTGTTTGGTGGATTGAGACATTGCAGCTGAGTATTGCCTGTGTGTCAATAGTGCTGAATGGAGTTCTGCTTAGGTCCAACTACCGCCGCACAGAAAGCCGCTGGGCCACTGACGGCATCCTCATCACCCTTACTGCTATCCTCGACTTGATTCTGGGCGCCTATCTCATCACCAATTCCTCCATCCGCTTCACCCATCCTGAATTGGTTCGGGATAATAGCGATTGGTGTACCCTTACCTTTATCATGGGCCGAGCTTTCGGTTTAGCTTGCTTAGTTCTAGTTGCACTCTTGTCCCTGGTACGCTATCTCGTAATTGTACGAGGACACAAGCCCCACCCTCGCCGTTGGACATGCATCTCCCTCTTTATTTGTCTCTTCCTCCCTATACTTTTTAGCGTCCGTGCAAAGCTTTCTACGCTTTACGTTTTCCCCTCGAAGCTATACTGTTCCCCTGTTCAAACCGAATCAGGTTTCTTCCCCCACTTTGTTGCCGTCGTTTTCTATGGGCTCTCACTGCCGCCCCTGGTCATCATTCCCTTCTGCTACGCCAGTGTAAGCTTTCATTACTCACGCCTCGTTTCAAACATCTACGGGGGTGAGACTTCCACGAGAGCCAAGATCCGCGAAAAGATCATAGGGACTACGATAATTGTCATCTCATACTGGTTCGTAATCTTACCCGACTTTATCCAATTGCTTGCTTTTCGGCAATATGGGTTTATAACCAACCCCTACCTTGACGGACTCGTCTGTTGTCTATCCAACTGCATCTCGCTCATCAATGCTCTATTCCCGCTCCTCTACCATGAAGAGATTCGAAGAGAAGCTTCCTATATCCTCAGCCGCCACAAGGTCAGCTTATATAGCCTAAACTGATCAAACCACCCCACCCTTAGATCATAGCACAAAATGAACTTGGTCTAATCCAGCCAATTAAACATAAACTATCATACAAACCACGCGAGTAATTCAAATTTTCATATACCTTCGATTTAGCTAACTAGATCTGCCTGCCGAAGCAGATGCAGCGGCTTTTATTACAGCGCCAGCCTTGTATCTTCCTATTAATCAGCAGCTATCCAACCTATCAATGGGCTTTTATTGCATTAGTCTGATAGTCCTAACTTGTATTTTTTTATCAAAAAATCTAACTCTAAACTAAAAGCCACCTCATCCAACCGGTGCGGGAAAAAATCCGAAGCTCTCAAGTTTTGAAAGCTGGTATGCTTCAACTTCAAAGAAGCCAAGCTTGGTTGGGAAACTCAACGACAGCCTAATCATTCCTATTACAAAAGCCTTATCGCTTCCAGGGGTGCTGATACACACCAACGTGGGAAATTTTTCCAGGGGTAGCAACTTTGCTAAGCATGATTAAATTTGGGGTCAGCATCGCCAGCCTGATGGATGGGATCCCGGATAAAATTGCCAGGTTGCCTCCATCTAACTAAATCAACAGGGTTTACCCTACAGCATATCCTACAGGGTATAAAAGCTTCCCGAGCTGAAATGGCTGTAGATCTCGAAGCCGACTGAACTTGGCAGAGGGATTTGAAAAGATCTCAGAGATGGCGGAGTATAATCAAGCTAGTAAAAGTGAGTAAGGTGGTAGATATTGCCGCTGCTTATGCCGAGGTTCTCTGTATCCCCATCCCTTGTCTCAGCCCATGGGATTCATATTTCCCCGAGCTCAGCTTTGGGGGCAACGCCTTTAATTTTTACTGCTTCATAGATATCACCAGAATCCGGTTCACTATTTACTGGCAAGGTTCCAACCCAGATCTGAAAAATTAAAAGCCCAGCCACCAAGGTTCCTCCCCTCACACTAAGTTTACTCTCGATGCAAGTGAGTGGACCCTGGTGATTAGAACTTGATCAAGCAGATTTGGGGATGAATCTTGGTGGTAAAAGGTATCTCTCCCTTTCAAAAATATATCGTTGAGAGTGACTATATCCAGCTTAATCAGAATAGCCTGGATAGAGCTAAATTCCCAGTTGTATAAGCCGAGCGTTCCTTTAAATCTAACCCCAACTTTTTGTAATTGTCCTAATTTTTTGTGAGATAGGGCTGGTTGATGACAAAAGATTCGCCTAATCAGCACAATCATGATGAGAAGAGATCAGTGGATATGGTTACAAACTGCCACATTCTCAGGGTCCTGTATTGTGAACGGCTGGCTAATACCTTACCAGTACAAAGAATAGTGAAAATGTGATGTGTACTGCTGGACTTCCTATGAATATGACATATGGATTGACTGTCATGTATCACCAAAAATAGGAATTGAATTTTCCTGAGGGTTGATCTTTGAGCTTGCCTTTTGCCTTCAGGCTAGTCATGTTTATGTATTGTCTTACTATATTGATTGATGAGCTGAAAGGCTTGAAGCTGTCTGAGGCAAGCACATTCCATGTGGTGGAGCCATTTGGGGTAGCGCACTAAGTCTTCAACCTACAATCACCTGTCTGGGGGGAACCTTTGTATGGCACAGCAACTCAGGGTGGTGGGGCCAATTCCCACTGCCCTCGACCACCAGTAGCCCAGCATCCTGAGGGTCCCCTAATATAGCAGGAGAAAAATAAAACCTGAAGAATGATAAGAAGAGATTATATGATGTATAATTGCTTCCATAGCAATAAGCCTATCAAAAATTATACAGCATATAATCGTCAAGGTTGATAACCCTTACTGAGGCAATTTTATGGGGTATGATTCCCTCATCTTGTTACTCTTATCAGGGAGGTTATATGATGCACTATCTTCCTTGACAGTTACCCCAATCGAAGAGATTGTTTGGTATGATATCCCTCGCAACTGGATACCCAGTAAGGAAATTAAAGAGGCTTCATGCCATGAGATCCCCAACTTAATCTTAGTTGAAACCAAGGTTAAAAATGTGCAATCCTGGGTTGAACCCCCAAGAGACATGAGATATGTTACTGCCTGTAAATAATTTGGTCCTAACTATAGGCATGTCAAAACAGCAGGCTCAACCCGCCAGCAAGGTTCCAAGTAAGCAGGTTTGTGACCTGCAATCCAATTATCTGGTCACTCAAAGCCAGACTAGGAAGTCAGCTCAGATTACCAAATCCAAACAACATGAACAGATGATGATCCTTCATGGTGGATACCTCAATTTGGCGCTTGACTCATTACCAGGATCAAGCCACCCCCTTCACCATCCCACCGTGTGATCAACACTATCATGTTTCTGTTATCCATGATTCACATCAACTATATAATCATTATCTCCCCATAAAGAATATCATCTAGTTTCTAAACATTTCCCCCTTGTAACTCTGCTAAAACAGCACAGTTACGACATTGGTAGCATGGGTAGGTTCTCCATCCTACCTTATCTCTCAAATTCTGCCTGTTGCCCGTACTTGCTGCGGTCAACAAATCCTTGATAGAATCATGTCTGGCCTTCTTCTAGACTGGACACCATACACCCCTGGAACAAAAGTACCTGATGGTTTTTTCCTTTACCAGGACACTGTAATCCTGCTCCCCACCTTCAACGCCTTGTCGGCACAAGGGTTCTTCCATGCGCCTGTCATCACTTTTCAAACAACTGAAAAAAACGTTATGCCAGCCTATGTAGCCCAGAGACTTTGTAGCGCTGCCTTGAAACCTTTTGCCAGAGCCAACAACAACAACACCACAGCATGGATTCAATCTGTTCAGAGCAAGTTTGCACAAATAAAATGCTCACAACAGTTCTGGATTGCAGAGATCTCCATTTGGCTAACACACAACACTGGCACCTGGTGAAACAAGTGGCATGAAGACCATACCAAGAAGGACTGGGATACCTTCAAGCAGAACTTCCTGGCAAGATTTGTGCTGAAGGACACCACACTTTTTTTACCCCAAGTGAAAAACCTCACCCAGACAGGCATAGTGAAAGAGCTTACCTGAGCATAAGAAGAGCTTCCACTACAAGCCCCATCAGATATGGCCTTTGACACCCCAGCTACTCATCTCATGTACTACGGCGCACTCAAGTTGCACATAATGAGTCATGTAAACCTAGATCAGGTGACCAACCTACAAAGTCTATATCAAGAGGCAGACAAAGCAAAAAAAATGTCCAATGCTCTTCACAAGGCGCAAACTGGGAAGAGAGAACAACCCAAGGATTCTCACTCAACTGGACGCTCAAGCCGCCCGCCTCCTGGGAATAATAACAACAACAACAACTCAAACCTACAGGTTTGAATGGGCACAGAAACGGTAACAACAGACAGTAAAATTGTACCCATTTCTGTATCACTGCCACACAAGGTAACCAAGACAAGGGAAAAGCCCAGGGAGAGCATTAAGCAAGCCAAGCTCTCCCCGCATAACTCCTGACTTGCCCAATGATGAATACTGACCTGAGGACGTGAACCAGTGTCCAATGATCCAAGTACCCTCCAAGGACCTGGTGCTTTACATCATTGCCAGGCACCCCAATAAACTGATGTCTTACCCTTTCTGCTTTCACAGCTACACGGGCTCAGCACTTCTGGACTTAGGTGCAGATTGAACCCTAGTCAACAGCAACTTTGTGGGCAAGTTCAAGATAGCCACCAATCCTTTGCGGATTAAAAACATGGCTTTAGCTGATGAACATCACATTGCTGTGACAAGGGAAGCCACCCCCTTCTCTGTCATGCTTGAGAACCTGCATTCCACTATCCAGGGACCTGTCATTGATTTTCTCAAATTTGATATTGTGCTGGGACTGGACTGATTACAAAGGAACAACCCCCACATAGACTGGGTGACTGTCAGGGAACCAACCCTGACTGGCCGGCTTGCTAGCGTTTGGGAACTGGCGGGTTGCAGACTGGGTGGGCAGGGCCCACCAAAGGATTGGTGCTAACTTAATGAGGTAGGACATTGACTTGCCCACCCACAACCACGGACTGGCAGTGGGACAATAGTATCAATTATTCCCGTGAGAGTAATGTATACAATTCCAAAAAGCTTGTTGGTATGGTCCAAGGGGAGTTTGGCGGCAGAGGCAGGCATTGGTTTGGGGGTGACAGGTGGTTTCATGTCCATTTGGTAGGCAGGAAGGAAGTTGTATTTATCTCTGAACAGGCAGGGTTTGGTAACGTACCAAGGGCCTTCTCAGTTGTATCTGGTTAACTCTGTAGTTCTGGCCAAGGGATCCTGGGCTAGTATGTTGTTGGCGGTGTAGTCCTTGTACTCAGGCTTTAAGGGGTACTCTGTGAAATGGACAGGACCAAAGGGAGCACCAGGCAGGCAGTACGTAGCTGGCAGGCTGGCAGGGGGGTCAGATGATCTTCAAGTTAACTGGCAGATGACAAGAATAAAATACAGCAATAATTGGGGAAACCAATATCTCATAACCTTTATTTAAAAATGACAATGGGGGTTGATCTTGGCCTGGCAGGTATTTATACCACACTGCCAGGCTTCACTACCTGGTCAGGTTTTCTGGGCTCTGGCAGGTTGGCATTGGGGGTCTCAGATGGCAGTGTGGCGCTTGGCACTGGCGGTTTGCCACTGGCTGCTTTGGGATGAGAAGACTTTGAATCCTTCTGTTTGTCAATTTGGGTATTGGGTGCCTCCTTGGGTTCAGTGCCTCCCCCAGGACTTTGGGGGAGTTCAGAATAACTCTCATGGAGAAACTTGCATATTTCACCAAGAAAACCGCCGGTGTCAGGCGTTGGCACCTCAGGGAAATTCTTGGCATCTTGCACTGGCGGTTTGCTTGCAGAATCCTGCAGGACAGCTAAGGGTTTGGGTCCTGGCGGGCTGGTAACAACTTTATTGATCAGTAGTGGGTTATTGGGTTCCCAGCCCATGGGTCTGGCAGTCTGCAAAGGGTTTTGCCCAGGGTTTGACTCTGGTTCCGTATTTTGAGATTTAGGAGCATCCAAATTGTCATTCCTGACATCATCCCCTTCTTTCCCCAAAAGTCCCCCTTTCAGGGCCTTCTTCCCAAGGTATTGTTGGACGGCCTGTTTGGCATTGGTTAGGTTGCTCAAGGGTTTCCAGGTGCTTTCTTCCGGGGGGGGGTAGCCTAACCACTTGACATAGTACTGGGGGGTCTTGTAGTGGACTCAGTTGCCATGGATGTATTCAACTTCATACTCATTTGAGTGGTCCTTCCGGATTGGCAGGGGGCTAGAATTGATCTTCTGGTGGGGAAGGGAGTTTCCGTCTTTTTTGAACAGCAAGGCGTGGTGGAACACGTTATGGATCTTCCATGTGGGGGGTAGGTCTAACTTGAAGGCAACTTCTCCAATGAGCTTGGTGATCTTGTGTGGTCCTCTTCTTCTGTGAGCTAATTTTCTGCAAGGCACATGCAGGGGCACGTTACAGGAGTCCAAATAGACCTTGTCTCCAACTTAGAGGGGTTTACCAGGGGTCTTTTTTCAATCAGCAAAGGCCTTGTATGTCTGTACTGCTTGGTTCAGGTTTGCTAGGCATATAGTTTGGGTGTTGTGGATCTGTTCAATCCAGGCACGTCCAGACGGGTTGGTTTCCTTGTTTTCAATGCTAGGGTCCCATGAGGGGTCAAACCCTTAGTTGGCTTTGAAAGGGGACATTCCAGTAGATGCATGGTCTTTGCTGTTGTAGGCGTACTGTGCCATGGGTAGCATCTCAGCCCAGTTATCTTGGTCGGTGTTGGCGTAGCATTGTAGGTACTGTTCAAGTATTTGGTTCACTTGTTCAGTCTGGTCATTGGTCTGTGGGTGGTAGGAGGTTGATACACAGCGCTTTACTCCCAAGTCCTTCATCACCTGAGTCCAGTAGTTGGAGGTGAATTGTGGTCCTCTATCAGTGATGATTTCTGCCAGAGTGCCGTGTTGAGTTAGGATGCGGTTGTGGAAATGTCTAGCTGTCTCTGCGGCAGTGCAGTGGGTGGTGGTAGGGACAAAATAGGACATTTTAGTGAATCTATCTACCATGATTAGGATTGCATTGAACAAATTAGAAGGGGGCAGTTCCACAATATAATCCATTGAAACGGACTGCCAGGGTCCTGCTGGTATGTCTAGTGGTCTTAGCAAGCCTTCAGGTTTGGATCTACGAGGTTTGGTCCTTCCACATGTCTCACAGCCTTTGATATAGGCAGCCACGTCTTTGTCCAGTTGGGGCCAAGCATAATTCTTCTTGATTCCTTGGATTGTCTTGAGTCTGCCAGGGTGGCCGGCCATCTCTGAGTTGTGATAGTCTATGAGTACTTTGGTCCTTGTTTCACCTTCTGGTACATAGATCCGGTTGTGTAATAGCAGGGTGGTTCCTTTCAATGAGAATCCCTTCTTGTAGTGGCGGCTATCTGGGTCTGAGGTCAAGTTGGCAATGAGTTCTGCTGAATACTTGTCTAATTTCTGTGCCTCAATTATGTCAGGCTTACAGGCTATGATCTTCATGTACATCAGTTGGATACCTAGGCTGGCAGGGTTGAGGAGTACATGGGTGTTGTGGTCCTTGGTCTCAGCTGTGGTGGGAATCATATCTGCTCTTCTGCTCAGTGCGTCCGGTACTATGTTGACTTTTCCGGGTTTGTAGTCAATTATCAGGGTGTAGTCAGTCAGTTCTAGAGCCCATCTGGCCTGCCTCTGGTTCAACTGTCTGGGTTTAAAGAAGTAAAACAGGTTCTTGTGGTTGATTAGGACCTTTACTGGAAATTCAGCGCCACATAGGTATCAGTGCCAATGTTTCAAGGTCTTTATTATTGCAAGCATCTCCTTGTTGTAGATTGGGTAGTTTCCTTTGGCAGGCAGCATCTTATTGGAGTAATATGCTACATGATGTAGCATACTATCCCCTCCTTCCTGAAGAAGGACCCTGCCCACTGCAAAGTTGGATGCGTCAGTTTCCAGTATAAATGGCTTGGATGGGTTGGGCATTGCCAGGACAGGGGCAGAGGTGAAGGCAAGTTTCAGGGTCTCAAAGGCGGTGGTGCAATCATCAGTCCAAGAAAAGGTGACCTTTTCAGAGCAAAGGCGGGTCAGGGGCAGAGTAATATGAGAAATGTTTTGGATGAAATCCCTGCAATATTTTTCCAGGCCCAAAAAACTTCTCACATCCTTTCTGCATTTGGGTACCGGCCAAGCTGTTATTGCTTCTACTTTGTCCTGTGCCATAGCAAACCTTCTAGTCTTCACCACATATCCCAGGAATTTGACCTCAGTCTGAAAGAATTCACATTTCTTAAGTTTGGCGTGTAGGTTGGCTTGGGAGAGTTTTTTCAGTATCAGGTCCAGGTGTTGGAGGTGCTCTTTGTGTGACTTGCTGTAGATGAGGATGTTGTCCAAGTATGCAACACAAAATTGGTCAAGGTATTCCCCTAGGAAGGTATTGATCATCCTTTGGAAAGTGCTGGGGGCGTTGCACAGGCCAAATGCCATTACTAGGTACTTGTACAACCCATATTGGGTTTTGAAGGCTGTTTTGTATTTGTCTCTGTCCTTGATTTGGATTTGATTGAACACATCTCTAAGGTCAATTTTTGAGTACACCTGGGCTCCAGTCAGTACATCACAGAGGTTGTCAGCATTGGGGATGGGGTAGCGGTTCTTCACTGTAATGTCATTCAGCTTCTGGTAGTTTACGCATGGACGCATCCCACCATCTTTTTCCCTACAAACAGCATGGGTGACAAGCAGGGGGCTTTTGACACTTGGATGAAACCTTTTTTGTCATATCCTCCAGGTATGCTTTCAAGGCTACTTGTTTGCGGTGGTTGCAGCTGTAGATGGGGCCATGGTGAGGTTGGGTTCCTGGTATCAGGTCTATGGCGTGATTGTAGATTGAATGGCTGGGTAGTTTTGTGGCTTCTTCTTCACTAAACACATGGTCCCATTTCTTTAGGGGAGTAGGTAGTATCCTGACGCTAGGTTCTATCTTTATGGTTAAGAGTTTGTTGGTAGGGGTTTGGCCATGGCTCATGCAAAAGGAAACAGTGTCACAAGATTCAGGCCGGCCCAGTGTGGCAGTTTGTTTGCGATAGTTCAGGATCAGGCCATGTCTGTCAGATCAGGAGTTGCCCAGTATAAGGGGGTGGGGTAGTCCTGGCAAGAGGATCAGGGACAACAGGTAAACATTATGTCCAATTGTCAACAGAAGTTCTTGTTCACACTCATAGCCAGTGTCCAAGGAGCTGTTTCCCATGACTACTTGTAGGCTACGCTCTGAGGCTGTCAAGCCTAGTTCCTTTGCCAGGCCGGTGTCAATGAAGCTTTCATCAGCTCCTGTATCAATAAAAGCTTTGATCTGGCACTTGTTTCCTAATAGTTCTATGGTCACTTGGATGAATTTTTAAGACTGTGAAGAAGTGTTTATTTGCGCCAGTGTGATTGGGGCAGTGTTCTTCTTAGGGCAGGCTCTGGTCAAGTGGCCTGCCTCATGGCAGTGAAAACAGAGTCCTTTGCGGTAGTGTTGTTGGAGCTCTTCAGGTGTCATTCCTGTTCTGTTGGGGGTTGGTGCTTGGGTTTGGCGGGTCTGGGAGGGGCCAGCGTTCTCTTGGTTCATGCTAAGGCCCTTGCACAGGGGAACTAGATCATCTAGGCTCAGGGTGGGCAGGTGGTGCTTCAACAGGTCCTTCATTGCTAGGTTGACTCCCTTTTGGAAGATAATGGCTGCCAGTTTGTCTTCCAGTTGGGTGTGGGTCTTTAGTTTGAGGAATTTATCAATGTACGCTTGGATGGGACAGGCGCCCTGCCAGATTTCCAACAAGGAGTTCAGGGCGTAGTATCTGGTGTTGCGGTCTTCCCCTATGGCCATCAACTTGGCTTTAAACTTGGAATAATCTAGGCAGAATTCCACGTCTTCAGTGTTGGCTTTGCCAAACCAATCAAGGGCGTCTCCTGATAGCATGGCAGCTACTCCAAGCACCTTCTTGGTGTCACTGGAATAGGACAGGGCATTGGCTTGAAAATGTAGTCAGAGCACTGGCATGGCGCGGCGGGCCTCTTCAAGAGTGATTTTTCTCATCTGGGGCATCTCCACTTTGATGAGGGATTGGTTGACTATCACATTCTGAACCTGAGAGGAGGGTCCTTTGCCAGTTTTGGCGGCGGGGTCGGATTTCTTGGGGTCATTTGGGTTCACATTCACATTCTTCCATGCAGAAGAAATTAGGTTTTTGGTCATCATAAATGTGTAATAAGTGATTATCATTACAAAAAACATACAAGATGCCCCAAGAATAATCAACATCTTGGGGCTCAGGGTACCAGGTTTAAAATAGATTGTCATAATGTCAGGGAACCAACCCTGACTGGCCGGCTTGCTAGTGTTTGGGAACTGGCAGGTTGCAGAATGGGTGGACTGGGCTCACCAAATGATTGGTGATAACTTATTGAGGTAGGACATTGACTTGCCTAATCACAACCACGGACCAGCAGCAGGGACAATAGTATCAATTATTCCCGTGAGAGTAATGTATACAATTCCAAAAAGCTTGTTGGTTTGGTCCAGGGGGTGTTTGGCGGCAGAGGCAGGCATTGGTTTAGGGGTGAAAGGTGGTTACATGTCCATTTGGTAGGCAGGAAGGAAGTTGCATTTATCTCTGAACAGGCAGGGGTTGGTAACGTACCCAGGGCCTTCTTGGTTGTATCTGGTTAACTCTTTAGTTCTGGCCAAGGGATCCCGGGCTAGTATGTTGTCAGCAGTGTAGTCCTTGTACTCAGGCTTTAAGGGGTACTCTGTGAAATGGACAGGACCAAAGGGAGCACCAGGCAGGTGGTACCTAGCTGGAAGGCTGGCAGGGGGGTCAGATGATCTTCAAGTTAACTGGCAGATGACAAGAATAAAATACAGCAATAATTGGGGAAACCAATATCTCATAACCTTTATTTAAAAATGACAATGGGGGTTGATCTTGGCCTGGCAGGTATTTATACCACACTGCCAGGCTTCACTACCTGATCAGGTTTTCTGGGCTCTGGCAGGTTGGCATTGGGGGTCTCAGATGGCAGTGTGGCACTTGGCACTGGCAGTTTGGCACTGGCCGCTTTGGGATGAGAAGACTTTGAATCCTTCTGTTTGTCAATTTGGGTATTGGGCGCCTCCTTGGGTTCAGTGCCTCCCCCGGGGCTTTGGGGGAGTTCAGAATAACTCTCATGGAGAAACTTGCATATTTCATCAAGCAAACCGCTGGTGTCAGGCGTTGGCGCCTTGGGGAAATTCTTGGCATCTTGCACTGGCAGTTTGCTTGCAGAATCCTGCAGGACAGCTAAGGGTTTGGGTCCTGGCGGGCTGGTAACAACTTTATCAATCAGTAGTGGGTTATTGGGTTCCCAGTCCATGGATCTGGCGGTCTGCAAAGGGTTTTGCCAAGGGTTTGACTCTGGTTCTGTATTTTGAGATTAAGGAGCTCTGAATTGTCATTCCTGACAGTGACCTTGGTACTGACCATCAAAAAAAGGCGTCAATCACCAGATCTACCCCAACTCAGTGGACCAGCTCCTACGCAACCACAATTTTGTACGCATCACAGAGACCCTGGATAAAAAGGAAAACCTCAAGGCAATTGACTGGGACTCCTGACAGTAAGAGATCCTACACTTCAAGGACCACCAGGATACCACTACTCCTCAGGACCGCAAAATTGTAGGCCACCACCCAGAAATCTTCAAAGAGGCTCTAACAGGATTGCCACCAGAGAAACACATACAACACTCCATCCAGCTCAAAGGAGCCATACCTAAGGCGCAACCTATCTAACAACTTACCCCAAACAAAGACAACACCTTATGTGCTTACCTCAAGGAGGCATTGGAAAAAGGACTTATCTGCCCCTCACAGTCTTCTTTTGGGGCTGCTGTATTCTTTGTGGCCAAGAAAGATGGTACCTTTTGATTAGTTACAAATTACCAAGCTCTCAACAAAGTCACCATAAAGAATTGGTACCCTCTTTCACTCATTGATGACCTCTTTGATGCCATGGGCGGCGCCACAGTCTTCTCCAAGATTGAACTAACTGCAGGCTACAACCAAATCCTCATCAAGGAGGAAGACATCCCCAAAACAGCTTCACACACTAAGTATGGGTCATACAAGTGCATAGTGCTCAACTTTGGGATGACAAACAAGCCGTCAATCTTTGTGACTTTTATGAGCAAGGTGTTTGGCCCCCACATTGGCAAACATTCCCTAGTATGATGGACAACATTAATGTCTGCAGTATCACAGTAGAACAACACCACAAAGTCTTGAAAGCCGTCTTTGCTACCCTGGTTCAACACAAATTGCTAGCCAAACCCTCCAAATACCAATTCTTCTATGAACAACTACTCTTCCTGGGGCACATAGTGTCAAGGAATGTCATTAAACCAGACAATCAGAAAATCCAGGCCATATGTAAGATGCCACCTGTTGTGATCTGAGGTGCAGCAAAGAGTCACAACGGGAAATCCTAACCTTAGGATTGGATTCATACTAAGTCTTGGTTATAATGGCAGGGAAGACTATATCATTACCTTATGGCCCTGATTGAATAATATCTGCTAGACGTGGCTAGAGAGGCGCCAAAGTACGTGGAGACACAGAGACAAAAATGTGAATAGAACTTAATTTTTATTGGTGAAAAAAAAACAAATATATAGTGATTTATGATACCACAAAACTGTATATGGACGGTAGGATTACTTGCCACAAGCATGAGTGGGGCAAGTGAGTTGCGCAAAATCAGAAAACTGAACAATTGTATTTCCCAATTCAGAGCCAGCTTCATTTTGAAGGGCAAAAGCAAAAGAGAGATATTTTTCCTCAAAATAACCCAACAGAGGCAAAATCAAAACATGGTAAATGGCGCCATTCATAACATTGCCCCCCTCTAGATTGGCCTTAGGGGGGTGATACTTGTGGAGGAACTTGACATGCACGCAAGCAAAAGGTTGATCACTAGAGAGGAGTTTTACTGTATACTCTGACCCTCACTTGAAGGTCACTTCCAAGGGCCCAATCCACAACAAGTCTAGCTTATGAGATTGTCCTCCCACTCTATGTTGATAGTAGAGAACATGGTCCCCAATGTTGAACTCAGGCAGGGGGGATCTCCTGGCATTGTCAGGGAAGAGCTCTAGAAGCTTGGTCTTATAGGCAGATGTGTATGCAGAAGCCTGGATATCAATGATTTGATTAACTAGATTGTTGATATGGTCATCAGGGTTCATGGGCTTATCAGAGAAGAGTAGGGGGCCCCCAAGAGCAACAGGGTAGTGGCTTCACAACCATATAGCATAGCAAAAGGGGAATACCCGGTGACACAATGTTTGCTAAGGTGATAGGCAAAGAGAGCAGCAGGTAGGTATAGATCTCAGTTGGCGGCGTCAGAGTAAGTGAGTTTCCTCATGATAGAAACCAGAGTTGAGTTTGAGCTCTCAACTGCCCCATTAGTGGAAGGATTATAGGGGGCAGAGAAAGACTGATGAGACCCCAGGGCTTCAACCACAGAGGTTTTTAACTTGGCGTTGAAGTTAGACCCATTGTCAGACAATACCACTTGAGGGCAGCCATGGCGTTAAAAACGTCTTACAACAAGAAGGCAACAGTTGTCTTGGTGGTGATGTCCTTAGTAGGGCAAGCTTCTACCCACTTGCTAAAATGATCAACAGCAATTAGGATAAAGCGGCAACCAGATTTGAAGGAAAGGAGAGGCCCTACAGCGTCAATGCTGAAGTGTGAAATGTGTGTTGAGGGGAGACTAGTGTGAACTCATGAGCGGTGGATTTAGGTTGTTGGAGTTGGCAATCATGGCAACTAGAAAAAACATCTGGGATCAGCAAGCAAAGATTTTCCCAGAAGTAATTCTTCTGGAGCCAGGCATGGGTCTTGGCAATGCCTCTGTGTCCTGTCTCTTTATGAGCTTGGAGCACCAACAAAAGGCAAAGGCTAGGCCTTACATAGGGCATGTTGTGATATTGTACTTTCTTGAAAAGCTGATTATCACAAATGAGGGTGTCTTCAGATAACTTAGAAAGGGCAAATCAAACTTCTTCTGTCTTGTTCTCTCATGACAAATGATATCCAATTAGTTCATAAAACCTGTCAGCCTCAGCAGGGTGTAGGACAAGGATGGGAATTCTGGACAGTCCATCAGCATTCTGATGTTGAATCCTGGGGCAGTGCAGCACAGTGAAGTTGTACCCCTGCAGGCAGAGAGCCCATTTATCTAGTTATCCTTCTGGTTCCTTGAGTTGCTGTAACCATTTGAGCAAAGCGTGGTCAGTAACCACAGTGAAATGGGTGCCATACACATAATGACAGAACTACTTGACGGCATGCAGAACAGCAAGGAATTCCTTCTAGGTCACACTGTAGTTTTTCTCATGCTTATTCAGGACACAAGAGGTATAAGCTACAGGGTGATCCACACCTTCATCATTCAATTGAGCAAAGATAGCCCCAACAGCCAGGTCACTAGCATCAGTATATAGGATGAATTCCTTATTGTAGTCAGGATATATTAGGATGGGAGCCTCTTTGAGTTTTTGTTTGAGGGCTTCAAAGGCTTGTTGTTGGCTGGCAGTCCATTCAAAAGAGACGTTACACAGAAGCTGGACCAAGGGTTTGCTAGTGTCAGAAAAATTGGGGATGAATTGTCTATAGTATCCCATCATACCCAGAAAGACTTTACCTCTCTCAGGTTGGTGAGCAAAAGCATTTTTTCAATGGCCTCAACTTTCTTATTCATGGGGCAAATTCCTGTCTGAGTCACCTCATGCCCCAAGAATTTAAGGCGTTCCTTGAAGAAGGCACACTTAGATGGCTTTAACTTAAGCCCAGATTCACAAATCTTTATGAAAACTTCCTTGAGATGGGACAGGTGGTCAGTAAAGATAGCACTGAAGACAGTTATATAATCTTAGTACACTAAAACACACAAGAGCTTCAAATTATGGAGGATGGAGTCCATGGCTTGTTGGAAAGTAGCTGGAGCATTGCAGAGCCCTTGCGGCATTCACTTAGGTTCAAAAAATCAATTGGAAGTGATGAGCACAGCCTTCTGTCTATCCTCAGGGAAGAGATCAACTTGCCAGTAACCAGAAGCTAGGTCCATGGCAGAGAAGAACTTGGAGCCCCCAAGGCAGCAGAGTTCATCATCAATGCGTGGTAAGGGGTAGGAATCCTTTTTGGTTAAGGAATTCAAGCATTGGTAGTCCATCACAATATAATGACCTCAATCCTTCTTTTTCAGTATGAGCAAGGGGGAAGCCCATGGAATTTGGGAAGAAGCAAGCAGTCCAGCGTCTAGAAGTTGTTTGAGCTGTTTAGACACCTGAGCATCCTCTACTTAACTGTAGCAGTAGGGTTTAGCACAAAAGGGGAGAGCATCACCAGTATCAATCTGGTGAATGATACCTTTGGCTAAACCATAATCAGTGCTATCCTTAGCAAAGAAATCCAAAAAATGATTCAGTAGGTCAAGCACCTCTTTCTGTTGAACCAGAGATAGCTGCGGGAAGTCTTGAGCAGTAAACAATGATAGGACTTAAGGCTCATCCTCAGGTAAGTTAAAGTTTTGAATGTATCAAAGGGATGTAGTGATAGGACGTCAGGAGCATTCAACAACCTGTCATAGCCAACGTCCTACCCTCTAGACACATGTATAAGGAGAGCAGTCAAGTTGGCAACAAGCAGTTGAACAGGGTCTTTATGAGAGACATCCAAGATTCCTGGGCAGAGATAGGGTTTGTTGCGTCCTAGCAAGGGAAGAGAGTACAACTATAGGAATGTATGCTCAGGAAGCTCATACAATATTTGGGAGTCTAGGATAGCCTGAGACCCAGGAGGAATAGTCACAGCAGAAGTGGCCAAGAGAGGAATCCCTTCAGACACAGGAAAAACCATGGGAGGGCACTTGATGTTGGAGGAATGGATACAGTATTTTAAAGTAAAAAACCAGTGGGATATTCCAAGGCACATGTCTTGAGGCGCTTTCCGGGAACTTTAACTGGCTCTTTAAAGATCAAACAAACCTCATACCCTAAGATAGAGAGGTAGCCGTTCTTTAAGTTAATGATCCCATTATATTCCCTAAGGAATTGAGTATCAACTAAGAGGTCATAACTCTCATTCTCTAAGACAATGGCAGGCACGGCCAAGAGTAGCTTGCCAGACTGCATGGTGTGGTGATCCACATGTGTGCTGTTTTGCAGGCAAGAGTTGATTTGGCTTCAAATAAAGGCAATATGCTGAAGAGTGACAATGTGTGGTTAGCTGGTGACGCTGTAAACTAGTAGGTAACATAAGGCTGTTAGGGGTAAGTAGGGTGAGCCTAGTAGGTAACATGGTCTACTAGGGTAAATGAGGCCTGTCTGGTAGGTGACATAGGACTACCAGGGGCAGATATTGCCTCCACCCAGCAGAGGAAATTGGCTGCTTGGGGCTATAGTGCTTCACCCCGCAGAGAACTGTGGCTGTAGAAGGGTGAAGACTGAAATAGCAAGCAGGGAACTTTGTCTGTCTGGGGGGAGTAGGTTTTGGACCCCTGGCGGGTAACATGGGATGCCAGGGAGGGAAAGAGCTTTGAGAGCTTGACGTACCCTAATACGCTTACAGGAAGTCTGTGAGCAAGTACCCTATCTAACAAACTGGTAGGGTGTCCTTGTTTATGCCCCTATGGGAGCTTTGGGGAAGCCCAAGGTGAGCATTGGAGGGTATAGACTTTCTCAGAGGTGTCACCAAGGCGGCTTGCTTAGGGAAGCAAGCTGCAGAACTTGGTGTGATCAGGCCTCTGGGAAGTGGAGCTGATTACTCTGCAACTGAAAGCCCAGACTTAATCACCTGGGTGAGTAAAGACAACACATAGACATTGATCTATGGTTGAATGGCCTAAGTGGATTGCCACTTGCAAGGGCCCAGTCAAACGCCAGTTCAATGTAGACTCATGCCTGGGTCTACAAGTTCTGGTAATGGGGAATGAGATAAAGAACCAAGGTGGTTCACAGAATTAACAGAGAAAACTAGCAGGAGGGACTGTTTAGTCACAGTGAAGGCTAGTTGATGGACTATTAATTTATATTGAATTATGGGAACCAATATGGTTCAGTATGTAGAAGGAACAAAGGAGGTTCCTAGTGAGGATTGGTGGAGGAACTGGTTGAGGATAAGTTGAAGGACAAGAAGGTTATGATGCAGGACTAGCTGATCATAAAGCAGGATGGCCAAAGGACCATATGTTGGTGCTGAAGAAATGAAGAGCTGAGAGGATGAACTAGCCAGACTAGATGCAGAGGCTGGAAGAGCTGATTTTAGTGACTTTTGAGAGGAAATATAGATAAAAAGAAGCAATTGAAGAATAATTAAATCCTGCCTGATTATGATTAAAAAAGGATTAAAAATCAAATAATTAAAAATAAAGAGAAGGAAAAATAATATATAGTTTATTAGAACTATAAAAATATTTAAAAAGAAGGATTGAAGAAGAAGGGAGCTGGAAAAAAGCTGGAAATGGAACAGAGAAACTATGAGGGCAAAAGAGCAAATTTTGCCATGAACAACTAGGAGAGGCAAAAGGACGAGCAGCAAGCAGGTTCAAAGTTGCAAAATGTTGAAAGAAACACGGAGAAATACGTGGAAAGGTTGAAAAATCAAAGGGTTGAAATTTGCCTAAGTAAAACATATGTGGAAGTGCTCAAGATTTGTCAGGGAAACGTGACAGGAATTATGGCAAAACCATTTGAAACACGGAGCAGTTGTTTACCTAGAGCAAAACAGCATTGAGTTCAAACCAGGGTTAAGGACAGGTCATCTGGGGAGACCTTTTTGGCAAAACCATTGAATTGAGGCGTGTGATTGGCTGCAAGCCAGAGTCTATTTGATCAGTGTTTTAAGGGCTTTAACTTAAGAGTTAAAGCCTAAAAATGAGGAGCAGAAGCAGAAAATTCAGGACTTTCATTGGCTGAAGTAAGTTTAAAGGTTTAATATATTATAGAAGAAGAAAAACAGGATAGTTTAAGCTTTGAAGAACCAGAGTTCTAAGAGAGGGTTTTGGTCTGAAACAAGGGGCTATAAAATGGGGAGCTATCTGAGACTCTTCAGGGACTGGATCAAGTGGATTACAAAGGCCACAGAAGCTACAGAAGAAGACAAAGACAAAGAATAGGAAGCCAGAGCTGGAACAGACCACAGGGGCCCAAGATTAGAACATAGGAGCCCAAGACCAAGGAGCAGGAGCCAAAGACCAAGTACAAGGAGTCCAAGATATTGTTGGAGGACTACAAGTATTGACAAACCCATATTGTTTCCTTGACCCCCGGACCAAATACAAGAAGGTTTCTAAGGGGATCTTCCTTCTGAGAGTGAATAAAAGCCCATTTTGACCCCTATACATATTTCCTGTGTAAAGAAAGGATATAAGCCCTATGAGTCAATTACCCCACATTTTCTATCCTAGCCCAGAGGACAGGGAATCCTATTGCCTAGGGTGCAGAAAGCTTGCCTCTAGTAAGTCTGCCCAGGAGGAGTGGGAGAAGGTGACTAGGCATCTGGAAATGACAAATAGAGGAAGAGAGTTTATTGGGGGAGATTTTGCAAGACTATTACAGGATTGGTATTGACCTACAGAAGGACTGGCGCCTGCTGAAGTACAAGTGTATGATGGAGATGCTTGCCTAGTAATTTGGAAGGTACTGGAGGAGTTTGCTCTTATACAGGCCAAGTATAAGCTCCTAACCAACCATTCACCACTGTTGGAGAATGACAACTCCTCCAAGCCGGTCCCTGGCTACAACCCAGGACACACTTTGGGGACTGGTGACCAGGAACTCCACACATGGGAAGAGCAAAATTAGCTCCTATAGCGCGAGTCATGGATAGCCCAGCTGTGTCATATGACTGATGACAGTTAAGGTCGGGGGCAAGTTTGAGCTTCTTGACAAGCTTTGAGGAGACAACATAAACAGGAGACCCTGTGTCTAAGAAAGCCTTAATTTTCACCTTTTGGAGGGATATTTCCACACAAGTGGTAGTACAACCAAAGAGAGAGAAGACAGCCAGAATGTCTTGGGCTTCTGCTAGTTCTTTGTCCCACTTTTTGATCATGTATCTTAGGTCTGGGAACTCCTTATAGACTTTCTGGAGAGGGAGCAAGATGGAGACATTTTTGAACACAGCATCAGCAACCTCAGCAGCTTCTTTAGAAGATTCAACAAGCACGGGAGACCTCTTGGCTTGAGTGAGGTAAGGGCAAGAGACAACCTCCTTGTCTTCAGGCAGAGGCTTGGCGGTTGTTATAGCTTTCCCAGAAAATAGCTTATAAGAGACTGCAATAGTTTCAGGGACAGCCAGGACTGAATACCCATAGGCGTTGGGATCTTCTATAACAAAATCATCCATGTCAGAGTCATCAGATATATTGTGGAATAGCAGCAGAATTGGAGGAGCCTCAGTGTCAGCTGGCTCAGAGTCAGATATAGAGGGAGGGATTGAAAGAGACTGAGAAGAATTGTCAACCAAGAGTGTCTCTGCCTCTAGGTTGACTGTTCTTTTCCCGCCTGTTCTTTGGGATCAGCTCCTTCAACTTGAGGATTGGTGCAGACTCGGGAATGGTGACCTATCTGTCCACAGTTATGGCAACCCTGGCGTCAAGGGGGATTCTGTGTGTTCATGGTAAGGATATGCAGGCCAAGTGAAGACAAACCAGAGGTAGAGGCGGCACAATTCTTCCACACAACTTCCCCAGAATTATTAAGGTGCATATCCTGCAACAGTGTCTTTATGCTCTTCATAGAAGAAAGCATGGCTTTATGGGCCTTGAAGTGAAGAAACAGGAGCTAGTTAACTTTGAGGGCCTGAGCGCAAGCCATGTACACCTCATGTGCAGTAAACTGGCAGCTTGTGAGCAGTTGTTGCCCTTCCATATAGAATCTATCTAAAAATATAGCTAGGGTCTCCTTTGGCTTGAAAGAAATGTGCATACATATGTCCTTATTCACTTCCAAAAAAAGGTTGCCACTGAATTTATCAATCAGAAGTTGCTTTATATCTTCCCAGGTCTCAATGGTGGGCAGCTCTGGCACTACTACCTCTTGACAATTCAGGTGCATAGAGGTTAGAATATGCTCCTTCTTGACCTCATCTGAGGCTCTTCTCATAGCAGTTTTGTATATAGTTAGGAAAGATGCAATAGCAGAAGTTTTGGGGTCAAAGATTGCTTAAAGGAAGGTTTGAAGTGTGCTTCTAGAGTTGGGCCACCATTGCTACTATTGAGTACATTTATGTGTGGGAAGAATTCTGCTTTGAACTTGGTGGGGGGCTGTCTGGACCACAGCTGGCAAACACTTTCCTCAAGGGTAGTCAAGATTTCAGTAGTGCGGGTGCCTGTATTATTAGCTAGGGTGGTCTGCCGCTCAGTAACATCCAGGCGCTGACCCTGTGCTGTTACTACAGAGGACAATTCAGCCAGTTGGGAAGTAAGAGACAGACCCACTAAAAAGCAAGGGGCAAACCTGTCATTTACTGAATTGATTAAATCACTCATTTATTGTATGTCTTTATCAAGGTCTGAATGTTCTTGTTTCACGTGGTCCACCTCATTAGCTAGAGCTATCAACTCTCTAGCACAATGAATGCAGGGGGCTCCTGACAAGCCAGGGCTCAACCATCTTCACCCACAACTCCAGGTGGACTAACAACAGATGCCATTGCCTCACGCAAAGTAGCAGCCTCTTGTTTTAAGTCAGAAACCTGAGTTGTTAGAGCAAGCACTTGAGGATCAGGCTGAGGGACTTTGGGGGGCAATCCTGACTGCAGGTGGATGCTATTAGATTTTGAATGGCATCCCAGAGCCTCTGTTCTCTACCCACTAACTCATCAGATGGAGGAGAAGGCGGGGCATTTGATTTGGAGGTAGACAGTTCAGTTACTTGAGTCTGGAGTTTGACAATGGTAGCGGTGGTAGAAGCCCTTTCTTGGTTAAATTCCTTGCCCAGTTTGTGGAGGCCCTTTGCAGCATGGACCGCTACTTGTTGTAATTAGTCAAAGGAGTAAGCACTGAACTTGTTTAGTTGCTCCAAAAGTTGTTTAAAGTTGGTGAGATAGGCGTTTAGAGTGGAGTCTACTTGGGCACACAAGGGCTGTTCCAACTGGTGGAACTTATGAAGACACTCTCTGAAATACTTGGGGATGGACTGGCGCATTTGTTCAATGGAGTTGACCAAGCAGGATTAGAAGGTGACAGAATTGCGCTGATTGTTGGATACTAAGGAAAACAGGGAGTGGATCCACTGCTGGTAGGCCACAAACTGATCCCAGTGATGAGTGACGGCAGCTTGTAGCAATGAAATCTCCTGAACGTGGAGGCCTAATATCATTTGATGATGGGCTAAGGTGGGTTATACAAAGGGGGACAATAAATGTTCAGGGGAGCCAGCCTCTGAGAGGAGGTGCTGTAGAAATTGTGGAGCTACAATCAATTTTTAGTATTCTGCTTGGCTGAACTGAAGCTGGAGGCAAGGAATGGCTCCATCATGGGCTATCCCAAGGGCTACTGCCATGACTTGTTCCAAGTCAGGGGTACCCAAAGGGTAGGCCACTAGGCAGGGACCACTCCCAAGGTTCAGCACAGTAGAGACAATAGGTGGGTTGGCGATGTCTTCCTCAATAGGAGGACTGGTAATTTCAGGCAAAGTTAACTCTTGTATGGGAGGAGGCAAAGGTCCTGAAATTGTTGTTGCAAAAAGAGTAACCAAGGGGCTTACAGCCCCTGTAGTGAGCACCATTTTTGTTGTGATCTGAGGTGCAGCACAGAGTCACAACGGGAAATCCTAACCTTAGGATTATATTTATACTAAGTCTCAGTTAGAATGGCAGGGAAGGCTATGTGATTACCTTGTGGCCCTGAATGAATAATATCTGCTAGACGTAGCTAGAGAGGCATCAAAGTACATGGAGACACAAAGACAAAAATGTTAATTGAACTTAAATTTTATTAGGTATAGAAATTGGGATTATATACAGTGTAGCTTTTCCACAAAACAGTACATGGACGGTAGGATCACTTGCCACAAGCATGAGTGGGGCAAGTGAGTTGCACAGAATCAGAAAACCAAACAATTGTATTTCCCAATCTGGAGCCAGCCTCATTACACAAGCAAAAGCCAAAGAGAGGGATTAATCCTCAAAATAACCCAATAAAGGAAAAATCAAAATATGGTGAATGACGGCATTTACAACACTACCCCCAAGGACAAGTCAGAACTCTGCACGTTCCAGGGAATGGTTGCTTATGTACGGCAATTCATCCCTGACTGTGGTGTCCTGACTGCACCCTTATCTGCCATAACTGGCACCAAATTCAAGCTCATATGGACCCCCAACATGACCTATGCTTCAGACGTCTTAAAGAAAAACTCATAACTGCACCCATCCTAAAATATCCCAAACACAATTGGGAATACCAAATGGAAATAGACGCCTCCAATGCATCCATTGGGGGTACCACAAATCAATAACAATAATGGTGATTTTCTAACTGCGGCCTATGAGTTGTGTAACTGACAAACAGCAAGTGCTGGTACCCCATACATGACAAAGAATTGTTGGCAATGGTACACTTCCTGGTCAAATGGTGTTGTTACTTGGAACGCCAAGATAAACTCACAGCATCAACCAACCAAAAATCACTCATATACTTCAAAACTCAGCCAAATTCTTCCTGCTGCCAAGAACATTAAATGAAGCTCCTAGAAAGGTTCAATATGGTCATACAGTATAAATCTGGTCCAAAGCTTGCCATGGCAGATGCACTTTCACGCCTGTATGTTAGGGCCACAAGAGGAGTGAATGATATTGATCTAGACTGGCCTCTCCTGGTACTTTAAACAAAGGCTTCCCGCCTGGAATCACAAATATCACAAAATAACCTGTCATCAAGAATGAACACCTATTTGCAGACGTGTAAAGGACCTTACATTGCAAAATGACTGACAGAAACACCATCTCTTACATCCCTACACATCAGCAAGTAGACACCATCCTATGTTACCATAGAGACCTAGGACATACCAAAAGCCGCAACCTCTACAAATTCCTTAAACACAAAGTGTGATGGCCAACCCTATACTGGGATGCTCAGGAAGTCCTAGAACAATGTGAGGTATGCAAAAAATTTGCAAAAAGCAATACCTCACCTAAGTCTGTATTTACTATTTGTTCACAACTACCTTTTAAGTTATGGGCCCTAGATATTGTGGGACCCATGCCAGGAAAGCAAAAAAAAAAGAAATACATCATCACTGCTATCAACTTTGCCACTTGCTGGCCAGTGGCGCAAGCAGTAAAAAATCACACAGGTGTTGCAAAATCTTTGATTACTCCCTCTCAGGGAATTAACGCCCCAAGTAGTTCACTGAATGAGTCACCAAATGGCTCACCAACTAATCATTAAGTTGGTGGCATCACTATCATTCAGCCATCTATTATAGGGATCACATAATCCAGATCCTAAATGGAACACAACTTGAACAAGCCTTGTGACTTATGAGGAAAATTATCCAGATAAGCCCCATGATCTCCATGAAATACATGGACAGATGTGGCTTTCCATGATACTATATATTATCCTATATGTATATCTAATAAAGTATCATTCTCTTCTCAAATTTTCCCTTTATCTTGTTTATTATACTTCCCAGAAGTATAAACTTGACAGTGATAGCACAGGTAGGTTAGCCACATCTATGCAACTATAAGTAAAAATTCTTCCTAAGAAAAGGATCCAGAAAATGGCCCTCCCTGCAGGCTGGAGAGACTACAAAGAGGGACAAGATGTCCTCACATGTTTCACCATATTCAACAACGTCCTTGTCCCACTGAACAGTGCAACCTTCACCACGCCCATAGACTCCTGAACCCACCTCCAACCTCCCAGCGCCACAGGTGCCTGAGATACCCAGTATTGTTTTTCAACGCCTACGCTCAGCAAAAATTGGAACGTTTGCAGTGTTATGCCAGGAAAAAACCTCCCTCTGGATCAACAGCACACAAAGAAAATTTACACAAGTAGATTATCCCCGCAGACTCTGGGCCAGAAAAATTGCCCTACATGTCACAGGAACTGCCTCACATTTTGTAAGCAAATGACTAGACCAGCACCCCAACCAGAAAGAGAACTGGGATATGATAAGGCCGCGTCCCTCATTGAGTTCTCCATGAAATATTTGGATGTGGTGATCATGATGGAACTAAGAAAGTTTAAAATGACAGGAACAATAAAAGATTACTTTGCAGTATATGAAGACTTATGTGACCGAGCTTTCAACACCATCAACTTTGACAAGCCTGGACCATAACTAGACTTCTACAATGGCCTCCCCACACATATTAGACGTCAATTTGACATGAACTGCTGCAAGAACCTCAAGGATGTATTCTTGGAAGGAAAGCACACAGATAAAAAATCTGACAATATACATACAATAAATAAATGGAAGGAGAGCCCCACAGCAAGGAAGGATTCTAAACCTAATAAGCAAAACAACCAAGCCAACAACGCCCATCCTTAAAATGGGAATTGCACTGCAAAAGCTAACCAGGCAAGCACCAAAGATACCAATGAGGGGGGAAAGCTCAGGGGAGTGCTTAGACAAGCCATTCTCCCCCAACTTACAAGACTTGTACAGGGACCAAGATGTGTACTAAATTACTATGATCCAAGTACCCTCCAGCAATCTTCTACTGTTTGCTGCCCAAACTAAAAAACTCCTCAATTATCCTTTTGGTTTTTGCATATACCAAGGCACAGCACTATTCAACACTGGAGCAGACCAATCCCTTGTTGACAAGAAATTTGCCAACATCATGAAATTAACTGCAGTCCAAAGCAACATCAAGAGAGTTATCATGGCAGACAACAGAAGCACACCAGTCACTCTAGAGGATAAACCTTTCCGTGCCCAAATTGAAGACATACAAACCACACTCAGCGGCCCAATAATACCAATCCCCAAGTATGATGTTATAATTGGCCTGGATGGATGAGAAAGACAAAAACTAATATTGACTGGGATAGCACTACCCTCACCATATAATGAGGCAAGGTACACCACCATGTATATCCAACACATATTGACATGCTCATGAGAGACCACATGTTTGTAAAAATCATGAAAACAGAAGAGGAAACAAACCCTAGCAAAATCAATTGGAGTACCTGTATGTATGAGGTTATCCACTTCAAAAACATGGAAACCCAACACAAACAGACCTCAATTAGAAACCAACTAGTCATTGAATCCCCCTCTGTCTTCCAGGAAGCCCTACCAAGCTTGCCACCCAACTGTGGTATACAACACAAAATTGACCTCAAGGGGAGTGTACCAAAAGCACACCCTATCTACTGCCTCATACCCCAAGAAGATAAAACACTGAAAGTGTACCTTGACAAAGCCCTCAAGAAAAGAATCATACAGCCTTCAAAGTTGCCATTTGGTGCCGCTGTCTTCTTTGTAGCAAAGAAAGACAGAGGACTCTGCTTAGGCAAAACTACAGAGCGCTCAACAAAGTCACAATTAAGAACAGGTATCCCCTGCCCCTGATTGACAACCTTTTTGACGCCCTGGGGGGTCATAAGTCTTTAAAAAATTATCTAACAGCAGGATATCACCAAATTTGAGTAAAGCCTGAAGATATCCCAAAGTCTGCATTCAGAACCAAATCCAGATCCTTTGTGTGTATTGTTCTCAATTTTGGTATGATTAATACTCCCAGTATCTTTGTGACTTTCAAGAACAAAGTATTCAAAGAACACATTAAAAAACAAGCAATAATTTACCTGGACAACATAATAATCTACAATTTCAACTCTAAAGCAGCATTGGGAAGAATTTTGCCTGGTCCTACAAACTCTCAAAGAAAACCAAATAATTGCCAAACCTTCAAAATGCAACCTCTTTTTGTATGAACTTCCATTACTTGATCAAATTGTCAGCAATGATAGAGTCAAACCAGATCCAGGGAAGATACATGCCATATTCAAAATGCCAGCTTCAAGAAACAAGAGTGAACTCTGCACCTTCCTGGACATGATGGCCTTTGTGAGAAGGTTTATTCCTGACTGGGGTGCCCTAACAGCCCCCTGTCAGCCATCACAGGAAAAACAACCAAGTTTGTGTGGACCCCCACAAGACCAACATTTCTGATAATTAAAAAAACATGGTCACTGCCCCTATCCTTGAATACACCAATTGCAAGGGAATATATGAACTAGAAACCAATGCATCTGACTACGCCATAGGAGGGGTGCTTTGTATCCAAATGGCATAAAATGACTTCCTCCCTGTGTCATAAAAATCAAGAAAACTATCAGACAGTGAAAAAAGATATCTCATACACAATAAAGAATTAGTAGCCATCATACACTATCTGATGCAATGTAAATGCTATCTCAAAGGAGTCCAGACATTCAAAGTGCTCACCAATCACAAGCCGTTGATTTTCTTCAAAACACAACAATACTTGTCAAGAAGGCAAACCAAATGAATGAGTATTATACAGAGATAACCAATGCAAATTGAGTACAAGCCAGGCAAGGAAATGTTTACCACAGATGCCCTGTCAAGGCTATACAGTAAACATGTCCTATGCATTGATGGGGACCCTGATTGGCCCATGTTAATCATGGGGAATCTCCAAGAAGGGTTCCCACCTGGCACACCAATAGACATCCAAGAGAAAGTCCTTAAGAACAAACACCTTTTCTAAAACGTATATGGTACACTACACCAAATATTTCCAAATAGTGACACTATACCTTACGTCCTGCCAACACAAAAATTGACATAATACTCCAATATCACAGAGATCTGGGACACACCTGTAGCAGGAACTTGCACAAATATCTCAAGACCTGCTACTGGTGGTCCAACATGCTAGACAATATCAGAGAAGTATTAGAACAATGCAAATATTGTGAGAAGTACACCCAAACCAAGGTGCCACCCAAGTCAGTGGTACCAGTATTCATCACACAAATGTTGCAACTGAACCAATGAGGATTCAGTATTTGGAATTAGGGAAGACAACAGTACAATAGAAAGGACAAAAAATAAGTTTAAGGTATTGTTTATTGTAGAATATTGTGATTAATATACCATATGGGAAAGCCACAAGGCCACACAGGGGTGGCATGATGGGAAGTTCCATGTAAGGTTTGAAGCCAAGGAATAACTCATGCAGGGATCAGCAAGTCAAATTGACAGTGCTCCTAATTAATATGAAGTACCTGCCATTCAATATTGCCATCAGATTAGTTCATGACGTTAGATACGTCAAGGGGCAACTCATTGAGCGCCCCCTGTGTATTGTAAGATACGTTCACAGGAAAATCTAGAAACTCAGTTGCAACACCCCCCTTGCCCCTTGCTTGTTGTCAGACACCAAGACCGGAGTCTGCAGAGGTCTGGGAAAGTCTGCACAAACAGCTTTTGTGTGGGGATGGCGCAGCAGGGGCGCAAGCAATTGTGGTGAAGCTTCTTGGTGTTTCCTTGGGCATCTTCAAGTTGGTAGGTATGATTGTTGTAGACAGCAGCTATCTTGAAGGGCCCTAGGTGGTTGGGCTCCAACTTGGCAGAATTGGGGTTGAGGGTGTAAACAGGGTCACCTACAGCGTACCTGGCTTCAAGGTGCTTTGTCCCTCCTTCAATTTGCTTGTGTTTAATTTGCCAGGATTTGGCACGCCATTGATCTAGGGATGGAGTTGTTACTAGGGGAGGTATGTCAGGAACCTTGGACCATAGCTTTCCCTGTTCAACCCCTGTCAGACTGTCAGGCGTCCCAAAGGCCAGGGTGCTGGGGCTGAACCCTGTGCCCCTGTTGATTCTTGCTTGCAGGATAATTAGGGCGGTGGGCAGGTGTTCAGTCTATGTGGTGATAGGATGCTCTTGTGAGAGTTTGGCAATCAATTGAACCAGTGAGCCATTTAACTGTTCCACACGTACATTGGCTTGAGGATGATAAGGGGTTGTAACTATACATTGGAGTGCGTTCTTGGTGCAGTATGCCTTCATGACATGCCCAACAAGTTCAGGGCTGTCATCTGTGATGAGACGTTTGGGTTGCCCAAAGCAGGCCACAATTTCCTTGCCAATGAAGCGGGTGATGGTGGTGGCAGTGTGGTTTGTTGCTATCCAGGTCACTGGCCAGCAAGTGAAGTAATCAATGGCAGTAATAATGTACTTCTTTCCCAGTCTGTCTTTGGGGAGTGGCCCCACAATGTCAAGGGACCACTTCTCAAAGGGTTCCATGGTGTTGATGGGCAGGACAGACTTGGGGGTACAGGTTTGGACGTGTTTTTTTGCACAACACACACATTTCAAGGAGGTCCAAGATGTCTTGAAGCATGTGCGGCCACCAAACCTTCTGTTTCATGATCTTGAAGAGGTTACACCCTCTGATGTGACCCAGAGTTTGGTGGTAGTGCAATATTGTGTCCCCTTGTTGTGTGGTGGGAATTTAAGGAGTCTTCTCATCAGTCTCTGCCCAATGGCAGACGTTATCAGCATTGATGGTGAACTGAATTTTGTTGTCCTTCAATTTAGAGATAATGACCAAGTTAAGGCCTTCATAGCAAGTTGCCTCAGGGCAGAGTTAAGCATGGGCCAATCTGGATCCAAACCATTGTCTCCAGTGATGGACACTACATAGAGTCATGAAAGAGCGTCAGCTGTGACAAGTTCCTTTCCAGGATTGTACTCAATGTGCAACTGGTAAGGGAATAGATGCTCAACCCATCCTGCTTGGCGGCGTGTCAAGTGTGACTGCGTGTTGAAGTACTCAAGTGAATTGTGGTCCGTCAGAACGCGGGGTGGGAAGGTAGCACCTTTCAAGTAATAACGTCACTTCTTAACGCAGTGTACAATGGCTGCCAATTCTTTATCATGGATGGGGTAGCATTGCTCTAAGTCAGTAAGTTTCCTGGACTCATATGCCATGGGGAGGAAGATGCCATTGTCAGTTTCTACCCTTAGCACGCCCCCTATGGCTCTGTCAGAGGCATTGGTCTTGAGTTTGTACTGACAGTTTTGATTGAGGAACTGCAGAACTGGTGCTGTTATGAGTCTTTGCTTCAACTTCTTGAAGGCTTGATCTCTGACAGGGGTCCAATGGAAGCGCTGTTTGGTATTGAAGAGCTCAGTGAGAGGTGCAATTAGTTCTCTGCAAGTGGTAATGAACTTGTGCACGTAGACAACCATGCCTAAGAATGTACGCACCTGGCCCACATTAGTGGGGGACGGCATGCTGGTAATTGCCTTGATTTTGGCAGGGGAAGGCTTTATCCCTTGGGCAGAGATGGTGTGCCCAAAGAATAACAGCTTCAACTTGAGAAACTTGCATTTGGAGGGTTTAGTTTTTAGCTGGTTTTTCCAAAGGGTGTTGAGGACAGCACAGAGGTGTTGGAGGTGCATGGTTTTATCTTGACTGAAGATAATACTGTTTTCAAGGTACACAATCACACATTTTCCAATCAGTACCTCAAATGCTTTTTTTCATCAACATGGCAAAGGAAGAAGGAGCGTTGGTGATTCCAAAGTTCATGACACAACACTAAAACAACCCGTAGCGTGTGCAGAAGGCAGTTTTTGCCTCATCCCCTGGTGCAATGCGGACGTTTTTATACCCTGAAGTGAGATTAATCTTGCTAAAGACCTTTGCACCTGCAAGTATATCAAACAGGTTGTGTATCAGCGGCAGGGGGTACTTATTCTTAACTGTCACCTCATTTAGGGCGCGGTAGTCTGTGACCAGGCAAAGGGATCCGTCCTTTCAAGCTACAAAGAAGACCACCACCCCGTATAGAGAGAGCAAGGGGCAAATGAAGCCCTTATCAAGCGCGTCCACAAGGTGCTGGCAGAGGGTTTCATCTTCCTTTGGTGTGAGACAGTATAATGGTTGTGCTTTAGGTAAAAATCCTTTAAGTTGTACAGCGTGCTGGATCTCCTGGGGAGGAGGTAGTTGTTCAAGTATCTCACTGAATACATCCTTGTACTTCTTGAGGAGTGCAGAGAGCGCTGGTGGTGATGAGGAGGTCAAGGGAGGAACCACAGATGGTTCAGCGCGGATAACTTTGATTGATCATTGGTTAAAGTCTAGTTTTCCACCCTTGAAATTGTACGAGCCTGTCTCTGTTATTCTGAAAAACACAGTATCATGGAGTAATTTGCTCATTTCCACAGGGTAAATCTGGAACCCCACCCCATTTCAGTTGAGGGTGATGACAGAGGTATCTCAATTGATGTAGGGACTGTTGTGCCAAAGCCAGTCAAGACCAGCAATCACATTGTGGCTGAGCCCTGCCATGATGGGCCCAGAGAAATTAACCTGGATGTTCCCCATCCTCACAGAGAAGGGTACCGTCTCATGGATGATTACAACTCTGCAGGAGTCAGCTACCCGTACAGCTTTGAACCAGCTGGACACTTGATCCAATTGCTATGAGTCGGCAAACGCCTGGTCCACCATAGTGTGGTTGGCCCTGGTATCTACAGTAATTTGTGGGTGTTCCCACAGAAACAGAAGGGATAAGACAAGCATGTTACTTTATTTGAGGAGTGACTTGCTTGAAATATAGGGTTGTCACTGTGGACTTGAAAGACTTCCAGGGTTTCAACTTCATGAATGTTGTAGTTGCAGGGATTTTTTTGCAAGCAGGGATTGAGAGGATGGGTCAGGTTGGGTTGCAAGGCCTCTTGTTTCTACAACCCCCAGGCTTTTCCCTGATCTGCAATCTGCGCTAGCTGGAGCTCCCCCTTGCTTGGGCGTTTAGTCCCATTATCCTGCTGACGGGGCTGGCAAAGGCCTACTTAATGTGGCCATTGTCAGGTGTGGTACATGGTTGGGATGGAGCCTCACTGGTACAGTGGAAGCCCATTGAGGCCTGGTTGTTAGCCTCCACAATGGCCTTGTATAAGTCATTGATGGAGGTGCAACAACCTACAGGGACCCACTTGCAGATATGGGGTTTTAACTCATTGACAATGAGAGTGAGTAGCATTGCATTTCTGTTGGTCATGGCTTTGGGGGCAGCAGCAAGAGCTTGTTGCCAGGTGGCAAGGTACTCAGAAACAAAACCAGTTTTTTTGATTGCCAGAAGAGGAGTTCCCACAACAATGGGGGAGAAGGTTTTGCTGTAGCAGGACTTGACAGCGTCTTGGAATGCCGCACAAGTAACATTGAGTTCTTGACTGGCCCAGTTGGTGAACCACACAGAGGCAGGCTCTGTGAGGCAACCAGACGCAGTAGCAACCCACATGGGCTCAGGGATCTGAAAGATGCGGAGGCAGGTTTCAGTAGATTGGAGCCAACTGACAATGTTGGCCCCTTTGACACCACCAGCAAAGGATTCTAGCTGAAGGTTGAGCATGCGCTGGGACAGGTCTGACTGGGGAGGAGTGACGCTGGCGTCACGCTGCCTGAGGCAGAGCCAAATGTACACGCTGTTGAAAACTAGCTGGTCTTGATAGATGACGTACCCGTTGGGGATATCCCCTTTAGGGATTGGCAGGAAGGTCTCTTGTTGGGGAGTAGCCATACAGCCCGTACTAATTCTTTCTTGGGGGAATTTTGTTTTAGGTAGGTTGTAAAACCACTGCTGCTACCACTGTTGCAACTGAACCAGTGAGGATTCAGTATTTGGAATTGGGGAAGACAACAGTACAATAGAAAGGACAAAATAATAAGAATAAGGTATTGTTTATTGTAGAATATTGTGATTAATATACCATATGGGGAAAGCCACAAGGCCACACAGGGGTGGCATGGTGGGAAGTTCCATGTAAGGTTCAAAGCCGAGGAATAACTTGTGCGGGGATCAGCAAGTCAAATTGGCAGCGCTCCTAATTAAGATGAAGTACCCGCCATTCAATATTGCCATCAGATTAGTTCATGTTGTTAGATACGTCAAGGGGCAACTCATTGAACGCCCCATGTGTATTGTAAGATACATTCACAGGCAAGTATAGAAACTTGGTTGCAACACAAACCTTCAAGGTGTGGTCATTGGATACAGTAGGACCAATGCATGGCAAAAAAAGACAAAAAGTACATCATAACAGCTATTGACTATGCCACCAGATGGTTTGTGGCATAAGCCACAAAAGAACACTAAGGTAACAATGTGCAACATTTTATTGGGAAGGAAATCATAGCCGAGTTTGGAAAACCCAACCTCCTGATCACAGATGGGGGCACCAAACTTAAGGCCATTGTCACCAATATCTATCTTGTCAAGAATGAAATAAAACACACAGTTGCCAGTACCTATCACCTGAAAACAAATGAAATAGTAGAAAAATTGAACAGCTCTCTTGTAGAAGCACTCAGTAATTTTCTTAGTAATCTGCATCTCTGAGCCAACATACTCCCAATTGCACTAGTGGTGTGTATAACACAAGTCAACCAAAATACAGGCAAAAGCCCGTATGAACTTGTCTATGGGCATAAACCTGCCCCTGTTAGTACTACCACAGGTCCACACTTACCTCTACCTAAGAAGACAGCAGACAGCAGCAACCTGGATGTACAGCGTGCTAGGAAGTACCAAGAGGACATGGAAAGAAAAGAGTTGAGAGAGAGGCAATCCCACTTCAACAAGAGAGATTTCAAGTTGGGGATGAGAATTGGGTTATCAATCACAATCAGCACAAATTGGACCCAGGGTTGTGAGGACCAGGCATTTTCATGGAAGTCAAGCCCAATAATACCTACCTCATCAAGGGTATTGGTGTGCAAACCAGACTGAAGCGCATGCACCACAACCAACTCCACCTGTGTAAAGCAAGAACTGCCCAACACAATTCTAGGCTCCCTGTCACCAACACTAAACTAGATCAATACCAAGTGTGTATCCCTGACACTCTTAAGAAAATTCCCAAAGCTCCGCCTTCCAGCACCCTAGGGGGAGATGTCACAACATCTTTGATTACTCCCTCTTGGGGAATTAGCGCCCTAAGTAGTTCACCAAATGGCTCACCAACTAATCATTAAGATGGTGGCACCACTATCATTTGACCATCTATTACGGGGATCAAACATTCCAAATCTTAGGCAAGCCCACAACTTGAATAAGCCTTGTGACTTATGAGGAAAATTACTCAGATAAGCCCCATGACTCCCATGACGTACATGGACAGTATGTGGCTTTCCATGATACTATATATTATCCCATATCCATATCCAATAAAGTATATTTTCTTCTCAAATTTCCCCTTTATATTGTTTATTATACTTCCCAGAAGTATATGCTCAACAGCTGCTTGGCTTCACTCTAGATTCTTAGCCTGAGTATAGTGGTTACTAGTAGTACCTGTGCCTGGCATGAGTTTAAAGTTTGAATAAATAGGTGTAAGAATATTGTTTCCTTGGGATAATTCTCTGGCCACTAGGATTACAATAATTATTGTGTATGGTGTAATGTGTGTATCTGTGATGCCTGTGAGCAGTGATATATAGGTAACTGTTGTAAAATTGACTCCCTGATGCTTAACTCCCTGGTAGTCAAATATTAAGTGAAGTGAGAATTCAGCTTTTTGCCTGATTGACTACTGGAAATTGACACTTTTTTAATTAACTGATATTTATGTACTGAAGGTATTAATATAAATAATTAGGCAATACAGCTATGGTATACTAAAAAATGACCTCAGATATTCCAAAAATGTAATAACAATGTACCTTAATTAATAAGAATAAGAAGAAATAAGCAATTTTTTCTCATTTTACTGTGTAATTTACACTCTTCATTATAAGAATAATTTTTGTTAATGTAAGAAATAAAGTTCTAATGAGACGAAAATAATCATGAACACAATAATATAAGTTATGCAAAATATAAAGTAGTAAATATATTGTTTTTATATACTTCATATAATTACAACTGTGAATATCTTATGTTTTATTAGGAAAGTAACAAAAATTAAGATATTTTATTCACTTTCAACTATAACTATTCAGCTCAAAATTACCATATATACATAGAAAAATCATTAATATCTAATTAAATTAAAAAAATAAAAATTAAAGCTAAATACTAAATGGTCAAAACTCTAGAGTGAAAATTAAAGCTAAAAAGTTAAAAGTTAAAAGTAAAAATCATATAAGAAAGCAAGTAAGTTTACTCCTCCCCTTTTTGCCCTTATTAATTTTGGTCCCTTTCAAGAGGGCACTTCTAATGAGCTCAAGATGCTACTTGATATCCAAAGCCTTGTATTTATGCTTGGCTGCATTCTGGATGGACTTCGTGAAAAAGGCTGTCTTGGTGGGGGGACGCAGTTGGCCAAGTCATGCGGCTTGGATATTGTTTTCTCCTGCTTGTGCAGGAGAAGGGAAAAGAACTTATTGAACTTTGTGTGCAGCCCAAAGTTAGCCTTAAGATGCTTATGGTAAGCCAAAAGTGCTAAAGTGGTCTTCAGATCACCATTCACCACAGCCTGGTACACATTCTAGCTGGCCTTGGCTCAGGCCTTACCTCACCTCTTAGTGACAATCTTCTCAATCCACTGGGGATCAAAGTACTCAAGGAAAGGCTTTACCTCTGGATGCTTTGCTACATAGGGGTCCTATGTGAGAACCTCAAACCCCTGTATAGAGTGCTCTGGCTTTAAAAAAGCCAAGGCACTAAATTGTGTCAGCAAAAATTTGCAGGTGTCCAAGGTATCCCTCTGGCTCAACCTAATAAGGTCAGCATGGGCCTGAACGTTGCAAGCAACTGCTTGGCAGAAGTGGAATTGGCACCTAAAAGCCTCCTGGTCAAAAAGCTGCCTAAATGCATTGAACTGAGCAGGCTTCAAGTCCATTATGCATATGTGAGGCCCCAAAGCTTTCAGCCTTAACTTTTCCTCCATGTCCAGGGTGGCCTTGTCTTTGTCAGTGTCAGGAGGGTTGGAGTGTGTGAGGAGGGTCTTCTTGGTATTGAATTGAGGGAAGGAGGGAAAGCTCTCAGCAGAGGATAGAGAAAGTGCAGGTGTAGATGGCCTTGGTGACCCCAGGAAGAAAACAAGTGGAATCACCTAGATGTCTATCTGGGCATGGACCATCCAGAGCTGGTAGAACATCCAGAGGCAAGTGACAAAGGTACTGTCAACTAGCCAGGTTAACACCCTTTTCAGCTCCATAGGTGCTTCTGAGTTGAATAGCAGATTATGCAGTCCTCAAACCCCAGGCTGTCATTGTGAATCAAGAAGCCCTCCCCACCTAGGAGCTGCTTAAGCTTGTGGGTGAGTGTGAGCTCCAAGAGGACTTCTGAGGTCTTGGGGGGAAGGAGATTGGTAGCAATTCTATTATAGTTTATAATTTTGACCAGTTGCTCCTGTGTGGGCACCAACTTGAGATTGTTGGGCTACAGGTATTAAAGGACCTTGATGGCCAATTTGGAAGCCCAGATGTTGGGGGAGGTGGGGATGACCTGAACAAGGTACCATTTAAGCATCCTTGTGATTAAGTGATTAGGGGGCTCAAAGGTGTGCTCCCCCTCTCAGCTATAATCTGTTCTCAGCCTTTGGTGTCCAGGAAGGCCCCACAAGTCTTATCCTCACAGACAGAGTGCTTGCTCTTAGTGGCGCACTTTTGATTATTACAATTGAAAATGTAATTATCAGCAATATTGTCAGGGCTGCTTTCACAGACATGATGGGGAAGTAGCAGGGGAAGCACTTGGGAACTTTTTAGCTCCTGTTGTGTTCTGAGGCGTGGTAAAGACACATAATGGGGAATCCTAACCTTAGGATTGAATTTTTACTAAGTCTTGGTTAGAATAGAAGGGAAGGCTATGTAATTACCTTGTGGCCCTGATTGAATAATATCTACTAGACGTGGCTAGAGAGGCGCCAAAGTACTGGGAGACACAAAGAAAAAATGTAAATAGAGATTATTTTTATTGGTGAATAAGAAATGTAACATATAGTGGTTAATGATACCACAAAACACCACCAGGACAGTAGGATCACTTGCCACAAGCATGAGTGGGGCAAGTGAGTTGCGCAGAATCAGGAAACTGAACTATTGAATTTCCCAATTTGGAACTAGACTCATTTTGAGGGGCAAAAGCAAAAGAGAGAGATTTGTCCTCAAAATAACCATCAAAAACAAAATTAAATCATGGTGAATGGCGGCATTCACAACATTGCCCCCTCTAGATTGGCCTTAGGGGGTAGTACTTGCGGAGAAACTTGGCATGCACTCAGGCAAACAGACAACCACTAGAGAGGAGTTTCACAGTGTACTCTGACCCTTTTTGAAGGTAATTTATAAAGGTCCAACCCACAATGTATCTAGCTTGTGAGTACGTCTTTTACTCTATTCTGATAGTAGAGAACATGGTCCCCAATGTTGAACTCAGGCAAGGGAGAGCATCCAGCATTTTCAGGAGAGAGCTCAAGCATCTTGGTCTTATAGGTGGATGTGTATATAGTAGCCTGGATATCAATGATTTGGTTAACTAGATCCTTGATATAGTCATCAGGGTTCATGGCCTTATCAGAGGAGAGTAGGGGGGCTCCCAGGAGCAATGGAGTGATAGCCTCATGCCCATACAGCGTAGCAAAGGGAGAATACCTGGTGACACAATGCTTGCTAAGGCAATAAAAAAAGAGCAGCAGGTAAGTATAGATCCCAGTTGGCAGCGTCAGAATAAGTGAGTTTCCACATGATAGAAACCAGCATCAAATTTACATGCTCAACCGCCCCATTGGTTGAAGGATTATAGGGGGCAGAAAAAGACTAATGAGACCCCAAGGCTTCAACCACAGAGGTTACTAACTTGACGTTGAAGTTAGTCCCATTGTGAGACAACATCACTTGAGGACAACTGTGGCAAAAGAATACATATTGCAGCAGAAAGACGGTTGTTGTTTTGGAAGTGATGTCTTTAGTAGGGCAAGATTCTACCCACTTACTAAAATAATCAACAGTAATTAAGATAAATCAGCAACCAGAGCAGGAGCAAGGGAGAGGCCCTACAGCATCAATGCTGAAGTGTGAAATGCATGTTGAAGGGAACTAGCTTGAACTTGTGAGAGGCAGTTTAAGGTTTCTGGAGCTGAAAATTTTGGAAACTAGCAATGACATATGGAATCAGAAGGAAAAGATTTTCTCAGAAATAGTTTTTCTGGAGCCATTCATAGGTCTTGGCAATGCCTCCATGTCAGCAACCTCCAGAATTAACTCATAAAGAATGGAACATCCTCCATGTCAACAATTTCAAAAAGTGTTTTTTGCTTTATCTTTTATGATTTCAATTAAAAGCTCAAAATAAAAATCAAACATTACTTCTATTATCAGTGTCAATTATTTAATCAAGAAAAAATAATCTTTAATATTGAAAATAAGAAAAATATTTTTGAGAATTGTCAACATGGAGGATGTTCCATTCTTTATGAGTTAATTCTGGAAGTTGCCTCCATATCCTGTCTCCTTATGAGCTTGAAGCATCAACAAAAGGCAAAGACTAGGCCGTACATAAGGCATGTATTGGTCTTGTACTTTCTTGAAGAGCTGATTGTCACAAATGAGCGTGTCCTCAGATAGTTTGGATAGAGCAATTTGGACTTCTTCTGTCTTGCTCTCCCAAGAGGAAGGATATACAATTAGTTCATACATTCAATCAGCCTCAGCAGGGTTTAGAGCAAGGATGGGCATTCTGGATAATCCATCAGTGTTCTGATGTTGAACCCTGGGACAATGTAGCACAGTGAAGTTGTAACCTTGCAAGCAGAGAGCCCATCTAGCTAGTTGTCTTTCTAGTTCCTTAACTGTTGTAACCACTTAAGAAAAGCATGGTCAGTGACTACAGTGAAATGGGTGCCATACACATAATAGCAGAACTGCTTGACTGCATGCAACACAGCAAGGCACTTCTTCTCTGTGACGCTGTAATTATTTTCATGCTTGCTCAGGACATAAGAAGCATAAGCTACAGAGTGATCCACACCCTCATCATCTAGTTGGGCCAAGATGGCTCCAATGGCCAGGTCACTAGCATCAATGTAAAGGATGAATTCCTTATTGTAGTCAGGATACACTAGGATGAGAGCCTCTTTGAGCTTTTGTTTAAGGGTCTAAAAGGCTTGTTACTGACTAGCGGTCCATTTGAAAGGGACATTACGTAAAAGTTGGACCAAAGGTTTTCTTGTATTGGCAATGTCAGGGATGAACTGTCTGTAGTAACCCATCATGCCCAGAAAGACTTGTACTTCTTGAAGGTTAGTAGGGGAAAGCATTTTGTTAATGGCCTCAACTTATTTTGGTCATAGGGCTAATCTCTGTCTGGGTTACCTCATGGCCCAAGAACTCAAGGTGTTCTTTTAAAAAAACACTTAGATGGTTTCAGTTTAAGACCAGCCTCTTGAATCTTTATGAATACTTCTTTGAGATGAGCCAGGTGATCTTTAAAGGTAGCGCTGAAGACTGTTATATCATCTAGATATACTAAGACACATGAAAGCTTCAAGTCCCAGAGGATGGAGTCCATGGCTTGTTGGAAGGTAGCTGGGGCATTGCAGAGTCCCCGTAGCATACAGGTAGGCTCAAACAGTCCTTCAGAAGTGATGAGCGAAGCTTCCTGTCTATCCTTGGGAGAGAGATAAACTTGCCAGTCCCAGAGGCTAGATCCATGGCAGAGAAGAACTTGGAGCCCCCAAGGCAGCAGAGTTCATAATCAATGTGTGGTAAGGGGTAGGAATCCTTTTTGGTTAAGGAATTCAAGCGTTGGTAGTCCATCACAATACAATGACCTCAATCCTTCTTTTTCAGTATGAGCAAGGGGGAGGCCCATGGAATTTGGGAAGGAGCCAGTAGCCCAGCATCTAAAAGTTGTTTAAGCTCTTTAAACACCTGAGCGTCCTCTACACAACTGCAGAAATATGGTTTAGCATAGAAGGGGGAGTGTCATCAGTATCAATCTGTTGAATGACGCCTTTGGCTAGACCATAATCAGTGCTATCTTTAGCAAAGATATCTGAAAACTAATATAGAAAATCAAGCACCTCCTTCTGTTAGACTGGGGATAGCTGCAGGAAATCTTGCACAGTGATCAAGGGTAGGTCTTGGGGCTTGTCTTCAGGTAAATTAAAATCCTGGAACTTACCAAAGAGATATAGCAATAGGACATTGGGAGCATTCAGCAAATTGCCATAGCCAACAACCTGCCCTCTAGACATATTTATGTAGAGAGCGGTTAAGTTGGCAACCAGCAATTGAACAGGGTTTTTATGAGAGACATCCAAGATTCACAGGCAGAGATAGGGTTTGTTGCATCCTAGCAAGGGATGAGAGTATAACTCTAAGAACGTATGCTCAGGTAACTCATATGATATTTGGGAGTCTAGGATAGCTTGAGATCCAGGGGGAACGGTTACAGCAGAAGTGGCCAGGAGAGGAATCCCCTAAGATGCAGGGAAAGACATAGTATGTCACTTCATGTTGGACAATAGGTCCAGTATTTTAGGGTGAAAACACCGGTAGGATATTCTAAGGTACACGTCTTGAGGCCTTTCCCAGGGTCTTTAACTGGCTCTTCAAAGATCAGAGGGACTTCATACCCTAAGATAGAGAGGTAACCATCCTTAAAGTTGATGATCCCATTGTATTTCCTAAGGAGCTGAGCACCAACTAGGAGATTGTAACTCTCATTTTTCAAGACAACAGCAGGCGCAGCTAAGAGTAGCTTAGCAAACTGCATGGGAAGAGCAGAATAAGCCCCTATACACAAGTAATGGATAGCCCAGCTGTACCATACAACTGGTGATAGTTAAGGCTGGGGACAAGCTTAAGCTTCCTGACAAGCTTTGAGAAGACAAGATTAACAGGAGATCCAGCTTCTAAGATGGCCTTGATTTTCACTTTTTGGATGGATATTTCCACCCAAGTGGTAGTACAACCAAAGGGTGGAAGGACGTCCAGAATGCCCTGGGCTTCTGCTAGCTCTTTGTCCCATTTTTTGATCATGTATCTCAAGCCTGGAAATTCCTTATACACAGTCTGGAGAGGAAGTGAAACTGAAACATTCTTGAATACAGCGTCAACTACTTCAGATGCTTCTTTGAAAGATTCCACAAGTACAGGAGACCTCTTAGCTTGAGTGAGGTATGGACAAGAGACAACCTCTTTGGCTTTGGGCAAAGGCTTGGCAGTTATTGTAGTTTTCCCAGAGCGTAACTTATAAGGGATTGCAATGGTTTTGGGGACAGCAAGAACTGAATACCCATAGGCGTCAGAATCATCAACATCTGAATCATCCATGTCAGAGTTGTCAGAGATGTTGTGGAACAGCAGCAGAATGGGAGGAGCCTTGTGACCGTATGACAGTCACTGTAAAGTATTTGGCCAAATAAATACTCCAAGATATAAAGTTGCTCTGTTTTGTTGTTTGTTTTATGTAGATAGGTTTGGCTGAAATTCTTCAGATAAAGATACCTGAAAACTTTTTATCTATATTCAATAAAAGAACAGAAGGCAAGATTGGCTGAATCAATCTTGGAGACTAGGCGTCTCAAAAAACAATTTAATTAATTGGGAAGATTAATTAATAAATACATGTGAATATAATTAATGAGGATTTAATTATATTTGTTGATTGCCTTGACTGTATCAAGAAGTTTGGTTAAGGTTAATCAAAAGTAAACCCCCAAATTTTGGGCTAAAAGTGAGTTTTGGTAAATTCATTAGGTTAGAAGCGCCGCCTAATTGATTTGAGAAGCGCCAAGGCGCCGCCTGGGAAAATTGCTGGGCGCCACAGTGGCGCCTGGTTTGAGTTTCAAAGCATTTTAATGGGTTTTAAGGCAAAAAACCATTAAATACAAAGATAACTAAATAAAGGCAAGGATGTCTAGGAATTCAGGTTTGATCAGCTGGTTCCCAGTTGGAACATTGATAGCTGAGCTTTGGGATGTATAATTCACAGGTTTTTGGCGCCAGGAGCTGAGGAAGCTCCATGTCAAATTGATACATTGAGATGAATGGAGTCAGGTGACTCCTTCTCATTGTAGGTTAATTCTCATAGGTTGAGAATTAATGGTGATCTTTTAGGTAAAGATCTAGGTTTGAATGACTTGGATGTCATTGACCATGTAATATAAATCATAGGTTGATTCAGGAACCAGAGGAATTTTTAGTTAAATATGCCCCAAATGGTATATAAGCAAAAACAGCTAATTTTAAATAAAGAGATGTTGTCAATTTTGACGCTTTACTATTAACTTCTTTTTAATTATCATGTCTTCTTTATTACTATTTGAAAGAGAAAAATTTGGGGTGCTTTGTGTTGAGGCTGCTGCTGCACAAAAGGAAGTTCCTACCAGCTTGCTTGTGGAAGTCTGGAGGTCTCTAAGATTGCACCTGAGGAATCTTTGGTAGAAGTGAAAGCGGCTTTTGAAGAACTATACTCCAACTATTTTGCTAGAGAGGGAACCCTGGCACAAGGAAATCAAGTTTATGCATGGGACTCCTGGAACTTGCTGTTAGGGTTCAATGAAATTTTGCAACAAGTAAAGGACAGAGCCAATTGTGAAGTTGAGGCACTAAGAAATAGAGAGGAAAAGAGTGTCAAAATTATGGCTCATTGAAGAGATGACAATAAAGCATTGTCTCACAAAATTGCCTCCCTGGAGGCAAAGCTCCCTAAAGCTTTGTCACAGGAGGGTACTAGTAACAAGAGTCAAGGGCAAGATAACAATAAGTTTGACTAGTTAGACCTGGATCCTTCACAAGCCTCAGTATAAGCAGGCTCATAGTCAGCTACAGAGAGGGGAATCAAAGCAGACTGGGAAGAATTGTCAATCAAGAGTGTCTCTGCCTCTAGGCTGACTGTTATTTTACTGCCTGCTCCTTGGGATTGGCTCCTTCAACCCAAGAATTGGTGAAGACTTGGGAATGGTGAACTATCTGGCCACAGTTATGGCAATCTTGGCGTCTAGGAGGATTTTGTGAGTTCATGATGAGGATGAGGGGGCCACAAGAAGACAAATCAGAATTAGAGGCGGCACAATTCTCCCACACAATCACTCCAGAATGGGTAAGGTGCATATCCCGCAAAAGTGTCTTTATGCTCTTCATAGAGGAAAGCATGGTCTTATGAGCCTTAAAGTGGAGACACAGAAGCTGATTAACCTTGAGGGCTTGAGCGCAAGCCATGTAAGCTTTGTGCGCAGCCAA
Organism: Entomophthora muscae; assembly: GCA_014839935.2. Taxonomy (NCBI): domain Eukaryota; kingdom Fungi; phylum Entomophthoromycota; class Entomophthoromycetes; order Entomophthorales; family Entomophthoraceae; genus Entomophthora; species Entomophthora muscae. Next base: position 76,845 of record QTSX02005185.1, on the reverse strand, counting down.
TTGTCTGATTGTTATCAGTTGCTGTCCTTCCATGTAGAATCTATCTGCAAATTCAACTAGAGTCTACTTAGGGTTGAAAGCAATGTGCATGAAAGCATCCTTATTAAATTTGAGACTAAGGTAACCACCAAAATTTTTCAATCAGAAGCTGCTTCATATATTCCCAGGTCTTGATAGTGGGCAGCTCTGGCACTACTACCTCTTGACAGGTGGGGTGCAGACAGGTTAGAATGTGTTCCTTCTTAACCTCATCAGAGGCCCTTCTCATAGCAGTTTTGTAGATAGTTAGGAAAGCTGCAATAGCAAAAGTTTTGGGGTCAAAGACTTGCTTAAAAGTTGATTTGAAGTGTGCTTCAGGAGTTGGATCACCATTTTTGCTATCAAGTACATTTATGCACGGGGAGAATTCTGCTTCAGATTTGGACAGGGGCTGCCTGGAACACAGCTGACAAACACTCTCTTCAAGAGAAGTCAAGGTCTAAGCAGTGAAGGCACCCATATTGTTAGCTAAGGTAGTCTGTTGCTCAGTAACATCTAGGCGTTGGCCCTGTGTTGTTACTACTGCAGAAAGCTAATCCTGTTAAGAGGAAAGAGAAGGACTCACTGAGAGGCAAGGGGAAAACCTGCCATTCACTAAATTAATTAATTAATTAATTCACTCATTTCTTGTATGTCTTTATCAAGTTTGGAGTGGTCCTGTTTCAAGTGGTCCACCTCATTGACTAGAGCAATCAACTCTATAGCACATTGAATTTGGAGGGCTCCTGACAGGCCAGGGAAACAGCCATCTTCATCAATAACCCCAGTTGGAATAGCAGCAGTTGTCACCATTTTGCATAAGGCAGGAACCTCTTGCTGTAACTCAGCAAATTGAGTTGTCAAATCAAGCACTTGGAGATATATCTGAGGTGCTTTGGTAGGGCAATATTGACTGCAGGTAAACGCTCACAGGTCTCAAATGGCATCCCATAGCCTCTGTTCTCTATCCACTAAATTGTCAGATGGGGGGAAGGCGGAGTATCTGGCTTAGGCGTAGACAATTCATTCACTTGAGTCTGGGGCTTGGTAATGGAAGTGGCAGTGGCAACCCTTTCTTGAAAAAATTCTATACTGAGCTTGCAAAGGCCTCTAGCAGCAAGGTCTTCTACTTGTTGCAGTTGATTGAAGGAGTAAGCGCTGAACACATTGAGCTGTTGTACAAGTTGCTCAAAGTTGGTAAGATAGGCGTTCAAGATAGAATATACTTGGGCTTGCCAGGGTTGTTCTAGCTAGTGGAACCCATGTAGACGCTCTCTGACGTATTTGGGGATGGACTAACACATTTTCTTGATGGAATTAACTAAGAAAGTTTGGGAAGTGACAGAGTTGCAATGATTGTCTGATACCAAGGAAAACAGGGAGTGGATCCACTGTTGATAGGTAGCAAACTGATCCCAATGATGAGTGACGGCTACTTGTAGAGATGAAATCTCCTGAACGTGGAGCCCTAATACCATTTGATAGTGGGATAAGGTGGATTGTACAAAAGATGAAAATAGGTGTTCTGCAGAGCCATCTGCTGAAAGGAGATGCTGTGGAAATTGCAGGGCCACAATCAATTCATTGTATTCTGCTTGACTGAGCTGTAGCTGGAGGCAAGGGATGGCTCCATCACGGGCTAACCCAAGGGCTACTGCCATGACTTGTTCCAAGTCAGGGGTACCCAAAGGATAGGCCACTAGCAGGGACCATTCCTAAGGTTCAGCACAGTAGGAACAATAGGTGGGTCTGCAATGTCTTACTTGATAGGAGGACTAGTAATTCCAGGGGAAGTTGGCTCTTGTATAGGAGGAGGCAAAGGACATGAAACATGGTTGTAAAGGGGGTCACCAAGGGGCTTACAGCCCCTGTAGTGAGCACCATTTTTGTTGTATTCTGAGGCGCAACACAGATACACAACGGGGAATTCTAACCTTAGGATTAGATTTGTACTAAGTCTTGGTTAGAATGGCTCTGAAGGCTATGCAATTACCTTGTGGCCCTGATTGAATGATATCTGCTAGACGTGGCTAGAGAGGCGCCAAAGTACTGGGAGACACAAAGACAAAAATTTGAATATAACTTAATTTTTATTGGTGAATAAGAAATGAAATATTTAGTTGTTGACAATACCACAAAACACTACCAGGACAGTAGGATCACTTGCCACAAGCATGAGTGGGGAAAGTGAGTTGCGCAGAATCAGGAAACGGAACAATTGAATTTCCCAATTTGGAGCCAGACTCATTTTGAGGGGAAAAAGCAAAAGAGAGAAATTTGCCCTCAAAATAACCATCAAAGGCAAAATTGAAACATGGTGAAAAGTGGCTTTTGAAAGCTCCCTACCTATATTACAGATGTTGTGGATGGCCAGTAGATCCTAAGCCACATGGTCAGAAGATTTAAAATTCTTGGAGTATTTCTCAGGCTCATCTTGGAGTCCAGATGAAGGAGGGGGAGTTGAGTCATCAGGGGGAAGGGTTCTTTGAGGCCTTCTTGGATGCCTCCTTTTTCTTTCCAGAAGAAGAGGTAAGCCCCTTGGCAGCCTTTCCTTTCTTGGTGTGGCACTACTTTGTGAGCTCAGAGTCAGCCACACACCTTATAAAAAGAGTGGTAAGTGAGATTGTTGTCAATTTTTATTTGACAAGGACTTGCAGGGGAAAATGAAGGTAAAGAGGGGAAGTCTTTGCCTTTTCAGACTTCTTGGTAATCTTGGGGTAGCAGCTGGGTCCTTTGAGCCCTTTAAGGCTTGGCGCTTGGGCTGGTTACTTGATTTGGATGATCTTGGCTAAAAATTTTAGTATTGTAAATAAAACAACATGAAAGATATAAAAAAGAGATAAAAAAGCAAAATATAAGTAGAAAAAATACAAAGAAAGTCCTAATCATCAAGAAAAAAGCATAAAAAAGTAAATATAAGCAAAATAGAAACTCAAAGAATAGATCTAAAGTGTTAAAACATAGAAAATAAGTGATATTTGATGAAGCATCAAATATGTTAGATTCAGAATAACATCTCAGGGCTAAATCAATATAAAATTATTTTAAAAACAAAGTAAAATATATAAAATTATATGTGGAGTGGCAGGGAGAGTAGCAGATTATAATTGCAAAAAGAATAAGCTATCATTAGGAATTCTTTTTATTAGGGGTTGAAAATTCAAAGCTTAGTAAAGTGTCAAGTTTGGCATTATCAATTAGCAGAAGATATCCTAATTCTCAGTGTTGAGTGAAAAAAAGCTGAATTCTCACTTTCAATTTTCTCAGAGTCAAGCAAAAAAAACAAAATTACTGTGTTTCTTACATATAAAACTTGCTGAATTTAAAAACGGGTTCAAAAGTTAACACAACAGCAAAGTAGTTTCATATGCCCAAAAATAAAAAAACAACATAAGTTAAAAAAGTAAATGATTTGAAAGGTGTTTATTAATTATAATAGTGTTCTGGGAGAGCTGGGAGTGAATTATTTACCATAGTGTTGGTTAAAACGTTAAGAAGCTCTCTGTACTAATCCCAAAGTTAAAGTGTCAAGTGGATGGGGGTCAAGTGGTGCTCATAGTGCTTCCCTTATTAATTTAGCCTTAATGTTGCAACTGAACCAATGAGGATTCAGTATTTGGAATTGGGGAAGACAACAGTCTAATAGAAAGGACAGAATAATAAGAACAAGGTATTGTTTATTGTAGAATATAGTGGTTAATATACTATATGGGGGAAGCCACAAGGCCACAAGGGGGTGGCATAGTGGGAAGTTCCATGTAAGGTTTGGAGCTGAGGAATGATTGTGCAGGAGTCAGCAAGTTGAATTGGCAGCGCTCCTAATTAGGATGAAGTACCTGCCATTCAATATTGCCATCAGATTAATCCATAACATTAGATACGTCAAGGGGCAGCTCATCAAGTTCCCCCTGTATATTGTAAGATACATTAGCAGGCAAGTCTGGAAACTTGATTGCAACACCCCCTCTTGCCCCCTGCTTGTCATCAGAAACCAAGACTGGAGTCTGCAGAAGGTCTGGGAAGGTCCGCATGAACAACCTTTGTGTGGGGATGGCGCGGCAGGGGCGCAAGCGGTCATGGTGAAGCTTCTTGGTGTTTTCTTGGGCATCTTCAAGTTGGTAGGTATGATTGTTGTAGACAGCAGATATCTTGAAGGGCCCTAGGTGGTTGGGCTCCAACTTGGCAGAATTGGGATTGAGGGTGTAGACAGGGTCACTTATGGCGTATCTAGCTTTGAGGTGCTTTGTCCCCCCTACAATCTGCTTGTGTTCAATTTCACAGGCTTTGGCACGCCATTGATCCAGGGATGGGGTTGTTACTAGGGGAGGCTTGTCAGGAACCTTGGACCATAGCTTTCCCTGTTCAACCCCTATCAGACTGTCAGGTGTTCCAAAGGCCAGGGTACTGGGGCTGAACCCTGTGCCCCTGTTGATTCTTGCTTGCAGGATAAGGAGAGCAGTGGGCAGATGTTCAGTCCATGCAGTGTTGGAGTGCTCTTGTGAGAGCTTGGAAATCAGCTAAACCAGTGAACCATTTAACCGTTCTACGCGTCCATTGGCTTGAGGATGGTAGGGGGTTGTAACTATACACTGGAGTGCGTTCTTGGCGCAGTATGCCTTCATGACATGCCCAACCAGTTTGGGACCGCCGTCAGTGATGAGACGTTTGGGTCTCCCAAAGTAGGCCACAATTTCCTTGCCAATAAAGCGGTAATGGTGGTGAAAGTGTGATTGTTTGTTGCCCAGGCCACTGGCCAGCAAGTAAGTAATCAATTGCAGTGATAATGTACTTCTTTCCCAGTCTGTCTTTGGGGAGTGGCCCCACAATGTTGATGTCCCACTGCTCAAAGGGTTCCATGGTCTTGATGGGCAGGACAGACTTAGGGGGTGCAGGTTTGGACGTGTTTTTTTTGCACAACACACACATTTTGAGTGGGTCCAAGATGTCTTCACGCATGCGCGGCCACCAAACCTTACGTTTCATGATCTCAAAGAGGTTACGCCCTCTGATGTGACCCAGGGTTTGGTGGTAGTGCAATATTGTGTCCCCTTGTTGCATGATGGGAATATAAGGCATCTTTTTACCTGTCTCTGCCCAACAGTAGACATTACCAGCATTGGTGGTGAACTGGCTTTTGTTGTCCTTCAGCTTGGAGATGGTTACCAAGTTAAGGCCCTTGAAGCAAGTTGCCTCAGGACAGAGGTAGAGGATGAGCCAATCTGGATCCAAACCATCATACCCAGTTTGACACTATGTAGAGTCGTGAAAGAGCGTCAGCTGTGACAAGTTTCTTCACAGGCTTATACTCAATGCACAACTGGTAAGGGGATAGACGCTCAACCCATCCTGCTTGGCGGCATGTCAAGTGGGACTGTGTGTTGAAGTACTGAAGTGACTTGTGGTCCGTCAGCACGCAGGGTGGGAAGGTAGCACCTTCCAGATAACAGCGCCACTTCTCAACACAGTGTACAATGGCTGCAAATTCTTTATCATGGATGGGGTAGCAAGTTCTTAGTCAGTAAGTTTCCTGGACTCATATGCCACGGGGAGGAAGACACCATCATCAGTTTCTACCTGTAGCACACCCCCTATGGCCCTGTCAGAGGCATTGGTCTCAAGTTTGTACTGTCAGTTTCAATTGGGGAACTGCAGTACTGCTGCGTTGTGAGCCTTTGCTTCAACGCCTTGAAGGCTCAATCTCTGACAGGGGTCTAGTGGAAGCGCTGCTTAGTATTGAGGAGCTCAGTGAGAGGTGCAATTAGTTCCCTGCAATTGGTAATGAAATTGCGCACATAGGAACCATGCCAAGGAATGTTCACACTTGGCCCACATTAGTGGGGGGCAGCATGCTGGTGATTGCCTTAACTTTGGCAGGGTTGGGCTTTACCCCTTGGGCAGAGATGGTATGCCCAAGTAATAGTGGCTCCAACTTGAGGAATTTGCATTTGGAGGGTTTAGCTTTTAGCTGGTTTTCCAAAGGGTGTTGAGGACAGCACAGAGGTGTTGGAGGTGCATGGTTTGATCTTGACTGAAGGCAATAATGTTGTCAAGGTACACAGCCACACACATTTCTAATCAGATCCTCAAATACTTTGTTAATCAACATGGCAAAGATGGAAGGAGTGTTGGTCATTCCAAAGTTCATGACACAACACTAAAACAACCCGTAGCGTGTGCAGAAGGCAGTTTTTGCCTCATCCCCTGGTGCAATGCGGACGTTTTTATACCCTGAAGTGAGATTAATCTTGCTAAAGACCTTTGCACCTGCAAGTATATCAAACAGGTTGTGTATCAGCGGCAGGGGGTACTTATTCTTAACTGTCACCTCATTTAGGGCGCGGTAGTCTGTGACCAGGCAAAGGGATCCGTCCTTTCAAGCTACAAAGAAGACCACCACCCCGTATAGAGAGAGCAAGGGGCAAATGAAGCCCTTATCAAGCGCGTCCACAAGGTGCTGGCAGAGGGTTTCATCTTCCTTTGGTGTGAGACAGTATAATGGTTGTGCTTTAGGTAAAAATCCTTTAAGTTGTACAGCGTGCTGGATCTCCTGGGGAGGAGGTAGTTGTTCAAGTGTCTCACTGAATACATCCTTGTACTTCTTGAGGAGTGCAGAGAGCGCTGGTGGTGATGAGGAGGTCAAGGGAGGAACCACAGATGGTTCAGCGCGGATAACTTTGATTGATCATTGGTTAAAGTCTAGTTTTCCACCCTTGAAATTGTACGAGCCTGTCTCTGTTATTCTGAAAAACACAGTATCATGGAGTAATTTGCTCATTTCCACAGGGTAAATCTGGAACCCCACCCCATTTCAGTTGAGGGTGATGACAGAGGTATCTCAATTGATGTAGGGACTGTTGTGCCAAAGCCAGTCAAGACCAGCAATCACATTGTGGCTGAGCCCTGCCATGCTTGGCCCAGAGAGCTTAACCTGGACGTTCCCCATTCTCATAGAGAAGGGTACCATCTTGTGGGTGATGGCCACTCTGCAGGAGTCAGCTACCCGTACAGCTTTGAACCAGCTGGGCACTTGATCTAATTGTTAAGAGTCAGCAAACACCTGGTCCACCATAGTGTGGTTAGCCCTGGTATCTACCAGTAATTTGTGGATGCCCCCACGGAAACAGAAGGGATAGGACAAGTGTGTTACTTTATTTGAGGAATGGTTTGCTTGCAATACAGGGTCATCACTGTGGACTTGAAAGACTTAAAGGATTATGACTTCATGAATGTTGTATTCACAGGGATTTTTTTGCGAGCGGGATTGAGAGGATGGATCAGGTGGGGTTGTAAGGCCTCTTGTTGCTACAAACCCCAGTCTTTTCCCTGATCCTCAATTTGTGCTAGCTGAAGCTCCCCCCTTGTGGGGGCGTTTAGTCCCATTATCCTGCTGACGTGGTTGGCAGTGGCCTACTTGACTGTGGTCACTGCCAGGTGTGGTATGTGGTTGGGATAGAGCGTCACTGTTACGTTAGAGGCCCATTGAGGCCTGGTTGTTAGCCTCCACAATGGCATTATAGCAGTCATCAATGGAGGTACAACAACCTACGGGGACCCACTTGCAGATATGGGGTTTTAACCCATTGACAATGAGAGTGAGTAACATTGCATTTTTGTTGGTCACGGCTTCAGGGGCGGCAGCAAGAGCTTGCTTCCAGGCGGCAAGGTCTCAGGAACAGAACCAATTTGCTTGATTGCTAGAAGAGGAGTTCCCATGACAATGGGAGAGAAGGTTTTGCTATAGCGTGACTTGGCAGCATCTCACAATGCTGTCCAGGTAACATCAAGTTCCTGGTTGGCCCAGTTGGTGAACCACACAGCAGCTGGCCATGTGAGGCAACCAGAAGCAGTGGTGACCCACATGAGCCCAGGTACCTGGCAGATGCAAAGGCGGGTTTCAGTGAACTGGAGCCAACTGACAATGTTGGCCCTTTCAACGCCACCAGCAAAGGATTCTAGCTGAAGGTTGAGCATGCTCTGGGATAGGTCTGACTGGGGAGGGGTGACGCTGGCATCACGCTGCCTGAGGAAGAGCCAATTATACACACTGGTGAGAACTAGCTGGTCTTTATAGATGACATACCTGTTGGGGATGTCCCCTTTGGGGATTAGCAGGAAGGTCTCTTGTTGGGGAGTAGCCATACGGCCCGTACTAATCCTTTCTTGGGAGGAATTTTGTTTTAGGTAGGTTGTAAACCTACTGCTGCTACCACTGTTGCAACTGAACCAGTGAGGATTCAGCATTTGGAATTGGGGAAGACAACAGTCTAATAGAAAGGACAGAATAATAAGAAAAAGGTATTGTTTATTGTAGAACATTATGATTAATATACCATATGAGGAAAGCCACAAGAGGGTGGCATAATGAGAAGTTCCATGTAAGGTTTGGAGCTGAGGAATAACTTGTGCGGGAGTCAGCAAGTTAAATTGGCAGCGCTCCTAATTAGGATGAAGTACCTGCCATTCAATATTGCCATCAGATTAATCCATAACATTAGATACGTCAAGGGGCAGCTCATCAAGTTCCCCCTGTATATTGTAAGATACATTAGCAGGCAAGTCTGGAAACTTGATTGCAACATTAATTCTGAGCCTTTGATTAGTTAAAACCAAAACCAATTGTGTGTCAAAGAGATAGAGTCAAACAGAGTGGGAGTCAAGTTTCTGTTTTTTATAAATTGCATATGAAATCTATTAATAAACCAGGCTTAGTTTTTGTGGCACCACTTGATCTACAAACCCAGAATAAACCTAATTTAAAAATAAGTGGGGTAGTTGATCTATATGCAGACCACTAAATTCAGTATAGTGGTACTTAGGAGCTTAATCAACAACAATAGATACTAATAGTAAAAATATAATATTAAATTTAAATTTTTTATAAGCGCATATGTGTTTTATTAATGAAATTAGGATCTGGCTTAAAAAGGGTCAAAATGGCCACTTTTTATTTTAGAGTGTCAAGCACAGGTAATTTTAATCTTCATTAGTAAGTTTACTTATAAATTGCCCCTTAAATTGGTCTTTGAGCCAGCAGGTTTATTAAACAGAGTTGAATTCCAGTGTTTTTAATCTTTGATCTTGGTTTTGAACCCCTAAATTACTAGTGAAAATAGGCTTAAAATTGGTCAAGCCAAAAATACTATTAGATTCACATTTGCGGCAGTCAACTTCACCACAGTTACCAATATATATGTTGTGAATGCCGACATTCACCATATTTCAATAACACCTTTGTTGGGTTATTTTGAGGACAAATCCCACTCTTTTGCTTTCACCCTTAGAAATGAGGCTGGCTCCAAATTTAGAAATAAAATTGTTCAGTTTCCTGATCCTGTGCAACTCACTTGTCCCACTCATACTTGTGGCAAGTGATCCTACCATATGGTAGTGTTTTGTGGTATTGTCTACCACTATATATTCCATTTCCTATTTTTAAATAAAATTAAGTTCTATTCAATTCTTTGTCTTTGTGTCTCCCAGTACTTTGGTGCCTCTCTAGCCACGTCTAGCAGATATTATTCATTCAGGGCAACAAGGTAATCACATAGCCTTCCCTACCATTCTAACCAAGACTTAGCACAAATCCAATGCTAAGGTTAATATTTCCTGTTGTGACTCTGTGCTGCGTCTCAGATCACAAAAAAATGGTGCTCACTACAAGGGGCTGTAAGCCCCTCAGTTACCCCTTTTGCAACAATGTTTTCAGGACCTTTGCCTCCGCCCATACAAAAGCTAACTTTGCCTGAAATTACCAGTCCTCCTATTGAGGAAGACATTGCTGACCTGCCTATTGTTCCTACTGTACTGAACCTTGGGAGTGGTCCCCAGCTAGTGGCCTATCCCTAACTTGGAACAAGTCATGGCGGTAGCCCTTGGGATAGCCTGCAATGGAGCCATCCCTCACCTCCAGCTTCAGTTCAATTGAGCAGAATACTATAAATTGATTGTAGCACTACAATTTCCACAGCATCTCCTCTCAGAGGCTGGCTCTGCTGAGCATTTATTGTCCTCCTTCATACAAACCGTCTTAGCTCATCATTAAATGATATTAGGGCTCCACATTCAAGAGATTTCATTGCTGCAAGCTGCTGTCACTCAACACTGGGATCAGTCTGCAGCTAACAGCAGTGGATCCATTCCCTGTTTTCCTTAGTATCCAAAAATCAGCGCAACTCTGTCACCTCCCAATATTGCTTGGTTACCTCCATTGAAAGAGTGCGCCAATTCATCCCCAAGTATGTCAGAGAGGGCCTTCATGAGTTCTACCAGCTGGAACAGCCCGGGCGTGCCCAAGTAGACTCCATTCTAAACACCTATCTCACCAACTTCAAACAACTTGTGCAAAAACTCAATGAGTTCAGTGCTTATTCCTTCAACCAATTATAGCAAGTAGCAGTCCATGCTGTAAAGGGCCTCCACAAACTTGGAAAGGACTTTGATCAAGAAAGGGCTGCTACCACTGCTACCATTGCCAAACTCCAGACTCAAGTAAATGAACTATCTACGTCCAAATCAAATGCCCTGCCTTCTCCTCCATCTGATGAGTTAGTGGGTAGAGAACAGAGGCTCTGGGATGCCATTCAAAAGCTAAAGGCATCCACCTGAAGTCAGGATTGCCCTCCTGAAGCCCCTCAACCTGATCCTCAAGTGCTTGCTCTAACAACTCAGGTTTCTGACTTAAAACAAGAGGCTGCTACTTTGCGTGAGGCAATGGCATCTGTTGTTAGTCCACCTGGAGTTGTGGGTGAAGATGGTTGAGCCCTGGCTTGTCAGGAGCCCCCTGCATTCATTGTGCTAGAGAGTTGATAGCTCTAGCTAATGAGGTGGACCATGTGAAACAAGAACATTCAGACCTTGATAAAGACATACAATAAATGAGTGATTTAATCAATTCAGTAAATGACAGGTTTGCCCCTTGCTTTTTAGTGGGTCTGTCTCTTACTTCCCAACTGGCTGAATTTTCCTCCGTAGTAACAGCACAGGGTCAGCGCCTGGATGTTACTGAGCGGCAGACTACCCTAGCAATAATACAGGCACCCACACTACTGAAAACTTGACTACCCTTGAGGAAAGTGTTTGCCAGCTGTGGTCCAGACAGCCCCCCACCAAGTCCAAAGCAGAATTCTTCCCACACATAAATGTACTCAATAGTAGCAATGGTGGCCCAACTCCAGAAGCACACTTCAAACCTACCTTTAAGCAAGATTTGATCCCAAAACCTCAACCATTGCAGCTTTCTTAACTATCTATGAACCTGCCATGAGAAGAGCCTCATATGAAGTCAAGAAGGAACACATTCTAACCTGTCTGCACCCAACCTGTCAAGAGGTGGTAGTGCCTGAGCTGCCCACCATTGAGACCCGGGAAGATATGAAGCAGCTTCTGATTGACAAATTTGGTGGTGACTTTAGTTTGGAAGTGAAGAAGGACGCCTTCATGCACATTGCTTTTAAGCCAAAGGAGACCCTAGCTATATTTGCAGATAGATTCTATATGGAAGGGAAAAAACTGATCACAAGCTGCCAGTTTACTGCACATGAGGCATACATGGCTTGCGCTCAGGCCCTCAAAGTTAACTAGCTCCTGTTTTTTCACTTCCAGGCCCATAAAGCCATGCTTTCTTCTATGAAGAGCATAAAGACACTGTTGCAGGATATGCACCTTAATCATTCTGGGGCAGTTGTGTGGGAGAATTGTGCCGCCTTTACCTCTGGTTTGTCTTCACTTGGCCCACATATTCTTACCATGAACTCACAGAATCCCCTTGACGTCAGAGTTGTCATAACTGTGGACAGATAGGTCACCATTCCCGAGTCTGCACCAATCCTCAAGTTGAAGGAGCTGATCCCAAAGAACAGACAGGAAAGTAACAGTCAACCTAGAGGCAGAGACACTCTCAGTTGACAATTCTTCCTAGTCTCCTTCAATTCCCCCTTCTATTGCTGACTCTGAGCCTGCTGAAACTGAGGCTCCTCCCATTCTGCTGCTATTCCACAACATATCTGATGACTCTGACATGGATGATTCTGATATAGAAGATCCCAACGCTTATGGGTATTCAGTCCTGGCTGTCCCTGAAACTATTGAAGTTCCTTATAAGCCACGTTCTGGGAAAGCTACAACAACCACCAAACCTCTGCCTGAAGCCAAGGAGGTTGTCTCTCACCCTTACCTCACTCAAGACAAGAGGTCTCCTGTGCTTGTCAATTCTTCCAAAGAAGCTGCTGAGGACGCTGATGCTGTGTTAAAAAATCTCTTCATCTTGCTCCCTCTCCAGACAGTCTATAAGGAGTTCCCGGGCCTAAGATGCATGATCAAAAAATGGGACAAAGAACTAGAAGAAGCCCAAGACATTCTGGCTGTCCTCCCTTTTTTTGGTCATACTACCACTTGTGTGGAAATATCCATCCAAAAGGTAAAAATTAAGGCTGACTTAGACACAGGGTCTCCTGTTAATGTTATATCCTCAAAGCTTGTCAAGAAGCTCAAACTTGCCCCTGACCTTAACTATCATCAGTTGTATGGGACATCTGGGCTATCCATGACTTGCACTATAGGAGCTTATTATGCTCTTCCCATGTGGTCTGGCAAGCTACTCTTGGCCGTACCTGTCATTGTCTTAGAGAATGAGAGTTATGACCTCTTAGTTTTATTTTCAAAAAAATGACTTAGGGAATACATGGGATCATCAACTTAAAGGACGGCTACCTCTCTATCTTATGGTACAAGGTCCCTTTGATCTTTGAAGAGCCAGTTAAAGTTCCTGGGAAGCGCCTCAAGACGAGTGCCTTAGAATATCCTACCAGTTTTTTCACCCTAAAATACTTTACCTATTTATCCAACATGAAGTGACATTCTTTGTCTTTACCTGCATCTTAGGGGATTCCTCTCCTGGCCACTTCTGCTGTAACTGTTCCCCCTGGATCTCAAGCTATCCTAGACTTTCAAATATCATATGAGTTACCTGAGTACATGTTCCTAGAGTTGTACTCTCCTCCCTTGCTAGGCTGCAACAAACCCTATCTCTGCCTGTGAATCTTGGATGTCTCTCAAAAGACCCTGTTCAACTGTTGGTTGCCAAATTAACTGCTCTCCCCATACATATGTCTAGAGGGCAGCTCATTGGATATGGCAGGTTGTTGAATGCTCCTAATGTCCTATCACTACATCCCTTTGGTACATTTCAGGACTTCAACTTATCTGAGGATGAGCCACAAGTCATATCATTTTTTACTGCTCAAGACTTCCAGCAGCTATCTATGGTCCAACAGAAAGAGGTGCTTGATCTACTGGATCAGTTTTTGGATATCTTTACTAATGTTGCAGCCAAGTTTCCAGACTTGCCTGCTAACATATCTTACAATACACAGGAGGCGTTTGATGAGCTGCCCCTTGATGTATCTAACAACATGAACTAATCTGATGGCAATATCAAATGGTAGGTACTTTATCCTAATTAGGAGCGCTACCAATTTGACTTGCTGACTCCTGCATAAGTTATTCCTCAGCTCCAAACCTTACATGGAACTTTCCACTATGCCACCCCCTTGTGGCTTTCCCCATATGGTATATTAACCATAATGTTCTACAATAAACAATACCTTTTTCTTATTATTTTGTCCTTTCTATTGGACTTATCTTCCCAAATTCAAAAACTGAATCCTCATTGGTTCAGTTGCAACAGTAGTAGCAGTGGTAGGTTGACAACCTACCTAAAACAAATTTCCCCTAAGAAAGGACAGAGTACAGGCCGTATGGCTACTCCCCAACAAGAAACTTTCCTGCCAATCCCTGAGGGGGACATCCCCAATGGATATATCATCTATTAAGACCAGCTAGTCCTCACCAGCATGTAAAATTGACTCTGCCTTGGGCAGCGTGACGCCAGCATCACCCTGCCCCAGTTAGACCTGTCCCAACATATGCTCAACCTTTAGCTAGAATCCTTTGCAGGGGGCGTCAAGGGGGCTGACATTGTCACTTGTCTCCAATCTACTGAAATCTGCCTCCGTATCTATCAGGTTCCTGAGCCCATGTGGGTTGCCACTGCGTCTGGCCACCTCACAGGGCCTGTTGCCATGTGGTTCACCAACTGGGCCAGTCAGGAACTTGATGTTATCTGGGCGGCATTCTGAGACGCCACAAAGTCTTGCTACAGTGAAACTTTCTCCCCCATTGCTGTGGGAACTCCTCATCTAGCAAATAAACAAGCTGGTTCTGTTCCTGAGTACCTTGCTACCTGGCAACAAGCTCTTGCTGCCGCCCCCAAAGCCGCAACCAACAGAAATGCAATGCTACTCACTATCATCATCAATGGGTTAAAACCCCATATCTGCAAGTGGGTCCCGTAGGTTACTGCACCTCCATTAATGACTGCTGCAAGGCCATTGTGGAGGCTAATAAACAGGCCTCAATGGGCTTTTGCTGTACCAGTGACACTCCATCCCAACCACGTACCACACCTGGCAATGCCACAATCAAGTAGGCCGCTGCCAGCCCCTGTCAGCAGGATAATGTGACTAAACGCCCCCGCAAGGGGGAGCTTCAGCTAGCGCAGATTGAGGATCAAGGAAAAGCCTGGGGGTTGTAGCAACATGAGGCCCTGCAACCCCACCTGACCCATCCTCTCAATCCTTGCTTGAAAAGAATCCCTGTGACTAAAGTATCCATGAAGTCAAAACCCTGGACATCTTCCAAGTCCACAGTGACAACCCCGTACTACAAGCAAGCCACTCCTCAAGTAAAGTAACCCGCTTATCCTATCCCTCCTGTTTCTGTGGGAACACCCACAAATTACTGGTAGATACTGGGGCCAACCACACTATGGTGGACCAGGCATTTGCTGACTCTAACAACTGGACCAAGTGCCTAGCAGATACAAGGCAGTACAAGCAGCTGACTACCACAGAGTTGCAAATACCCACAAGACAGTACCCTTCTCTGTGAGAATGGGGAACATCCAGGTTAAGCTCTTTGGGCCAATCATGGCCAGGCTCAGCCATGACGTAAATGCTGGCCTTGACTAGCTGCGGCACAACTGTCCCTACATTGACTGGGATACATCTGTTATCACCCTCAATAGTGTTGTAACTGTGCTGTTTTAGCAGAGTTACATGGGGAAAATATTTTGATAGATAATAATCTTTATTGTGAGATAGTGATTATATAGTTCATGTGAATCAAGGATAACAGGAACATGATTGGTGATCACATGGCTGGATGAAAGAGGGGGGTGGCTTGATCCTGGTAATGAGTCAAAATAAAACTAGGTATCCATCATAAAGGATCATCATCTGTTCATGTTGTTGGATTTGGTAATTTGAGTTGACTTCCTAGTCTGGCTTTGAGTGACCAGATAATTGGATTGCAGGTCACAAACCTGCTTGGTTGGAACCTTGCTGGCAGCTTGAGCCTGCAATTTTGACAATAGAAACAGGGTGGGGTTCAAGATTTACCCTGTGGAAATGAGCAAGTTACTCCATGATACTGTGTTTGTCAGAATAACAGAGACAGGCTTTTACAACTTCAAGGGGGGAACTAGACTTTAATCAATGCTCAGTTGAAGTTATCTGCCCTGGACCATCTGCATCCCTCCCTTCACCTCCTTACCATCACCAGCACTTGCTGCACTCCTTGAGGAGTACAAGGACGTGTTCAGTGAGACACTTGAACAACTACCTTCTCCCCAAGAGATCCAGCACGCTGTACAACTTAAAGGATTGTTACCTAAAGCACAACCATTATATTGTCTTACACCAAAGGAAGATGAGACCCTCTGCCAGCACCTTGTGGACGCGCTTGATAAGGGTTTTATTTGCCCCTTGCTCTCTCCATACAGGGCAGCTGTCTTCTTTGTAGCCAAGAAGGATGGGTCCCTTCACTTGGTCACAGACTACCACACCCTAAATGTGGTGATGGTTAAGAATAAGTACCCCCTGCTGCTGATTGACAACCTGTTTGATACACTTGCAGGTGTGAAGGTCTTTAGCAAGATTGATCTCACTGCCGGTTACAACCAGGTCTGCAATGCACCCAGGGATGAGGCAAAACTGCCTTCCACACGCGCTATGGGTTATTTGAGTGTTGTGTCATGAACTTTGGGATGACCAACACTCCTTCCACCTTTGCCATGTTGATAAACAAAGTATTTGAGGATCTGATTGGAACATGTGTGGTTGTGTACCTTGACAACATTATTGTCTTCAGTCAAGATCAAACCATGCACCTCCAACACCTCTGTGCTGTCCTCAACACCCTTTGGAAAAACCAGCTAAAAGCTAAACCCTCCAAATGCAAGTTCCTCAAGTTGGAGCTGTTATTCCTTGGGCACAGCATCTCTGCCCAAGAATATAAAGCCCAACCCTGCTAAAATCAAGGCAATCACCAGCATGCCGTCCCCCACTAATGTGGGCCAGGTGCGGACATTCTTAGGCATGGTTGTCTACGTGCACAAGTTCATTCCCAATTTTGGGGAACTAATTGCACCTCTAACTGAGCTCCTCAATACCAAACAGCGCTTCTATTGGACCCCCATCAGAGATTGAGCCTTTGAGATGTTGAAGCAAAGGCTCACAACAACACCAGTACTGCAGTTCCCCAATCAAAACCGCCAGTACAAATTTGAGACCAATGCCTCTGCCAGGGACATAGGGGGCGTGCTAAAGGTAGAAACTGACAATGGTGTCTTCCTCCCCGTGGCATATGAGTCTAGGAAACTTATCAACTTGGAACAACACTATCCCATTCATGATAAAGGATTGGCAGCAATTGTGCACTGCATTGAGAAATGGCGCTGTTACCTGGAAGGTGCTACCTTCTCACCCCGCGTTCTGATAGACCACAAGTTGCTCCAGTACTTCAACACACAGTCCCACTTGACACGCCGCCAAGCAAGATGGGTTGAGCGTCCATCCCCTTACCAGTTGTGCATTGAGTATAAGCATGGGAAGGAATTTGTCACAGCTGACACCCTTTTGCAACTCTACATAGTGTCCATCACTGGGGACAATGATTTGGATCCAGATTGGCCAAGCTCTACTCCACCCTGAGGCAACTTGCTACAAGGGCCTTAACTTGGTAACCATCTCCAAGCCAAAGGACAACAAAAGTCAGTTCACCACTGATGCTAGTAACGTCTGCCGTTGGGCAGAGACAGGTGAGAAGATGCCTTACATTCTCACCACGCAACAAGGTGACACAATATTGCCCTACCACCAAATCCTAGGTCATATCAGAGGGCGTAACCTCTTTGAGATCATGAAACAAAAGGTTTGGTGGTTGCACATGCATCAAGACATCTTAGATCTCCTTGAAACATGTGTGCTGTGCAAAAAGAATACGTCCAAACCTGCACCCCCCAAGTCTGTCCTGCCTATCTAGGCCATGGAACCCTTCAAGCAGTGGGTCCTTGACATTGTGGGGCCACTCCCTAAAGAAAGACTGGGGAAGAAGCAGATTATCACTGCATTCAACTACTTCACTTGCTGGCTAGTGGCCTGGGCAACAACTAACACATTGTCACCACCATCACCTGCTTCATTGGCAAGGAAATTGTGGCCTGCTTTGGACAACCCAAACGTCTCATCACAGATGGTGGCCCCAAACCTGTTGGGCATGTCATGAAGGCATACTGTGCCAAGAACTCACTCCAACGTATAGTTACAACTCCCTATCATCCTCAATTCAATGGAAACGTAGAACAGTTAAATGGCTCACTAGTTCAGCCGATTGCCAAGATCTCACAAAAGCACCCCAACACTGCATGGACTGAACACCTGCCCACCGCTTTACTTATCCTATAAGCAAGAATCAACAGGGGCACGGGATTTAGCCCCAGAATCCTGGCCTTTGGGACACCTGACAGTCTGACAGGGACCAAACAGGGAAAGCTATGGTCCAGAGTTCCTGAAAAGCCTTCCTTAGTAACAACCCCATCCCTAGACCAATGGCGCGCCAGGGCCCAGCAAATTGAACACAAGCGGATTGCAGGGGGACAAAGCACCTCAAAGCTAGATACGCTGTAGGTGACTCTGTCTACACCCTCAATCCCAATTCTGCCAAGTTGGAACCCAACCACCTAGGACCCTTCAAGATAGTTGCTGTCTATGACAATCACACTTATTAACTTTAAGATTCCCAGGGGAATACCAAGAAGCTTCACCATGATTGCTTGCACCCCTGCTGTGCCATCCCCACACAAAGGTTGTTTGTGCGGACCTTCCCAGACCTTCCGCAGACTCCAGTCTTGGTTTCTGATGACAAGCAGGGGGCAAGAGGGGGTGTTGCAACCAAGTTTCCAGACTTGCCTGCTAATGTATCTTACAATACACAGGGGGCAATTGATGAGCTGCCCCTTGATGTATCTAACAACATGAACTAATCTGATGGCAATATCAAATGGTAGGTACTTCCTCCTAATTAGGAGCGCTGCCAATTCAACTTGCTGACTCCCGCACAAGTTATTCCTCAGCTCCAAAGCTTACATGGAACTTCCCATTATGCCACCCCCTTGTGGCTTTCCTCATATGGTATATTAACCATATTGTTCTAAAAAACAATACCTTATTCTTATTATTCTGTCATTTCTATTGGACTGTTGTCTTCCCCAATTCCAAATAACAAATCCTCATTGGTTCAGTTACAACTCTAAGGATAGCACTGATTATGGTCTAGCCAAAGGTGTCATTCACCAGATTAATACTGGTGATGCTCCCCCCTTTTGCACTAAACCCTACCGCCATAGTCAAGTAGAGGATTCTCAGGTGTCTAAGGAGCTCAAACAACTTCTAGACACTGGACTGCTTGATCCTTCCCAAAGTCCATGGGCCTCCCCCTTGCTCATACTGAAAAAGAAGGATGTAGGTTATTGTATTGTGATGAACTACCGATGTGTTAATTCCTTAACCAAAAAGGATTCCTACCCCTTACCACACATTAATTATGAACTCTGCCGCCTTGGGGCTCCAAGTTCTTCTCTGCCATGGATCTAGCCTCTGGTTACTGGAAAGTTGATCTTTCCCCTGAGGATAGACAGAAGGCTGCAATCATCACTTCCAAAGGATTGTTTGAGCCTACACAAAATGCTGCAAGAGCTCTGCAATGCTCCAGCTACTTTCCAACAAGCCATGGACTCCATCCTCTGTGATTTGAAGCTCTCATGTGTTTTAGTGTACTTAGATGATATAAATGTCTTCATTGCTACCTTCTCCAATCACCTGGCCCATCTTAAGGAGGTATTCATAAAGATTTGTGAAGCTGGACTTAAGTTAAAGCCATCTAAGTGTGTTGTCTTCAAGGAACGCCTTGAGTTCTTGGGGCATGAGGTGACTCAGACAGGAATTGGCCCCATGACTAAGAAAGTTGAGGCTTTTGACAAAATGCTTCTTCCCACTAACCTGCAAGAAGTCCAAGTCTTTCTGGGCATGATGGGACACTACAGACAGTTCATCCCTGATTTTTCTGACACTAGCAAACCCTTGGTCCAGCTGCTGCATAACTTCCCTTTTGAATGGACTGCCAGTGTGACAGTCCACATGTTTGGTGGTTTGCAGGCGGGGCTAATGTTGGCCAAGCAAAAGTTTGGTTGTTTGTTGCAGGTAGAGGCCTAGTAGGGAATGATGACTACTAGGGACAGTAAGGCCTAGCTAGTAGGTGTAAAGACTACTAGAGGCAGATGTTGCCTCCACCCAGCAGAAGATATTGGCTGCTGTGGGATAGAGTTCTTCACCTAGCAGGGAACTATGGCTGCAAAAGGGCGAAGAATGAGATAGCTAGCAGGGAACTTTGTCTGTTTCAGGTGGGGAAATTTTTGGACCCCTGGCAGGTAACGCGGGCTTCCAGGGAGGGGAAGAGCTCTGAGGGCTCTATGTACCCTGATACGCTTACAGGAGGTCTGTGAGCAAGCATCCTAGCTAAAGGACTGGTAGGGTGTCCTCTTTATGTCCCCATGGGAGCTTTGGGGGGGAACCCAAAGTGAGCATTGGAGGGCATGAATTCTCAGAGGTGTCATCAAGGTGGTTTGCTCAGGAAAGCAAGCTGCAGAACTTGGTGTGATCAGGCCTCTGGGAAGTAGAGCTGATTACTCTGCAACTGAAAGCCCAGACTTAATCACCTGGGTGAGTAAAAACAATGCATAGGAATTGATCTATGGTTGGATGGCCTAAGTGGATTGCCACTTGCGAGGGCCCAGTCAAACGCCAGTTCAATGTAGACTTATGCCTGGGTCTACAAGCTCTGGTAACAGGGACTGAGATAAAGAACCAAGTTGGTTCATAGAATCAGCAGAGAAGACTAGTTAGAGGATCTGTTTAATCACAGAGAAGGTTAGTTGAAGGACTGTTGGTTCATATTGAAGTTTGGAACCAAAATGGTTCATTGTGCAGGTGGAACCAAGATGGTTCCTAGTGAGGATAAGTGGAAGGGCTCAAAGATCATGATGCAGAAGTAGCTGGTCATGATAAAGGAGTAGCCAGAGGACTGATAGGCCGTTTAAAGACTGGAAAGGAGCTATTCTGTGAACTAAGATGAACTGTTTGCTGGTGAAGCTGAAGAGCTGGAAGATGTGGTTGAAGAGCTGGCTGAAGAACCCAAAGAGGATGGTGAAGAACTAGTGGTCTGGAGAAATGAGCCAAGATTTTGCTGAATTGCTTTGTCAAGGTGGTAGAATGTGGAATGTTTTGCCTTGGTTTAGTGGTAAAATCAAGAAGGAATGTGGATAGAAGTGTGGGTAAGATATTTATTTATTAAGTTCCTAGGATAGATGAAGGTATGTTGCTATGAGAGCTGGATACAAAGTTGTTTTGGTGGGACATTTTTCTTGGATTTTACAAGATTTGTAAATATATGGGGGAAATGTTGAAGAGATCCAGAAAGAACAGTTTAAATAGTATTATACTATTTAAATTGGTTCAGGTTGAATGCAGAGAAACTGGTGCCAGAATAATGAATTGGTGAACACTTTGGTGCGCAAAGAGTTGTCAATTTGAGCGGTTTGAGCTGTGGAAATTATTTTCATAGTTGTATCCCAGTGGAACTTCAGAAATGGTCTATTTCTGCGCTCTGCATTTATTGGTTGAGCTCTTGCAGGTTTCCTGATGAAAATGATTGATTGGAAGCCAAAAGCTTAAAGTATAAGCGAGGAAATAGTGAATTAATACTTTAAGCTTTTGAGAAAGTAAGTATCTAAGCTTAAGTTATTATAGGAAAAAGTGAGTGACAATTGTTTAAGATTCAGAAGAAAGCCGTTTTGAAGGCGGAACCTTTGGGAAAAAGACACTATAAGAAGGTGGATGGCTGGGAAATTACAGGGTCTTTTTAAGGGTTTTTTCTGGGTCTTTGACAGGGTCTTTCCTAGGCCTTTTGAGTTTCTGCCAAGAGGTTTTTGAAAGCCTTTTGATCACCAGCAAGAGCTTGGTTGTACTTATACAAGTGGAATAACAAGGCCACTGGAGCTATAAAGAGAGCTGAAGCCCACAATAACGGAGAAGGAGCCCAAGAATAAGAAGCTAGATCCTAAGCGGGGCGCCAAAGTCCAATTTTAAGGTGCAGGAGTCCAAGTTTAAGGAGAAGGAGTCCAAGTCTAAGGAGCAGAAGTCCAAGACTAAAGTGCAGGAGTCCAAGACCAAGTATAAGGAGTCCCAGAATTTTTGGAGGACTCCAAGTATTGGCAAATCATATTGTTTCCTTGACCCCCTGGGCCATATACCAGAAGGTTTATAAGGGGATCTTCCTTCTGAGAGTGAATAAAAGCCCATTTCAACCCCTATACATATTTCTGAGATACATTTTCCCTTACTAGAGAATGACAATCCCTTCCAGCCAGCCCCTGGCTAAAATCCAGGACACACTTTGGGGACTGGTGGACAGGAACCCCACAGCCAGCCAACAACAAGCCTTTGAAACCCTCAAACAAAAACTCAAAGAGGCTCCCATTCTAGTATATCCTGATTACAATAAGGAATTCATCCTATATACTGATGCTAGGGACCTGGCTATTGGGGCTATCTTGGCTCAACTGGACAATGAAGGTGTGGATCACCCTGTAGCCTATACCTCTTGCGTCCTGAATAAGCATGAGAAGAACTACAGTGTGACTGAGAAGGAGTGCTTTGCTGTGCTGCATGCTGTCAAGCATTTCTACCATTATGTGTATGGCACCCATTTCACTGTGGTTACTGACCACGCTTTGCTCAAATGGTTACAATAACTTAAGGAACCAGAAGACAACTAGCTAGATTGGCTCTCTGCCTGCAAGGGTATGACATCACTGTGCTGCAGTGTCCCAGGATTCAACATCAGAATGGTGATGGACTGTCCAGAATGCCCATACTCACCCTACACCCTGCTGAGGCTGACCAGTTCTATGAACTAATTTAATATCCTTCCTCATGGGAGAACAAGACAGAGGAAGTTCAATTTGCCCTTTCTAAGCTATCTGAAGACACCCTCATTTGTGACAATCAGCTTTTCAAGAAAGTACAAGACCACTACTTGCCCTATGTAAGGCCTAGTCTTTGCCTTTTATTGGTGCTCCAAGCTCATAAAGAGACAGGACATGGAGGCGTTGCCAAGACCCATGCCTGGCTCCAGAAGAATTACTTCTGGGAAAATCTTTGCTTGCTGATCCCAGATGTTATTGCTAGTTGCCATGATTGCCAACTCCAACGACCTAAAGCCACCACTCATAAGTTCAAGCTAGTCCCCCCTCAACATGCATTTCACACTGTCAGTATCAACACTGTAGGACCTCTCCCTTCCTTCAAATCTGGTTGCCGCTTTATCCTAATTGCTGTTGATCATTTTAGCAAGTGGGTAGAAGCTTGCCCTACTAAAGACATCACTGCCAAGACAACCACTGCCTTTCTGCTGCAAGATGTATTCTTCCGCCACGGTTGCCCTCAAGTGTTGTTGTCTGATAATAGTACTAACTTCAATGCCAAGTTAGTAACCTCTGTGGTTGAAGCCTTGGGGTCTCATCATTCTTTCTCTGCCCCCTATAATCCTTCCACCAATGGGGCGGTTGAGCGCGCAAACTCAACTCTGGTTTCTATCATGAGGAAACTCACTTACTCTGACGCCGCCAACTGGGATCTATACTTACCTGCTGCTCTCTTTGCCTATTGCCTTAGCAAACATTGTGTCACCAGGTATTCCCCTTTTGCTATGTTGTATGGTTGTGAAGCCACCACTCTGTTGCTCTTGGGGGCCCCCTCACTCTTCTCTGATAAGGCCAAGAACCCTGATGAGCATATCAAGGATCTATTTAACCAAATCATTGATATCCAGGCTTCTGTCTACACGTCCACCTATAAGACCAAGCTGCTAGAGCTCTCCCCTGACAATGCCGGGAGATCCCCCCTGCCTGAGTTCAACATTAGGGACCATGTTCTCTACTATCAACATAGAGTGGGAGGACAAGCTCATAAGATAGACTTGTTGTGGATTGGGACCTTGGAAGTGACCTTCAAGCAAGGGTCAGAGTTTACGGTAAAACTCCTCTCTAGTAGTCAAAATTTTGCTCGTGTGAATGCCAAGTTCCTCTTCAAGTATCACCCCCCTAAGGCCAATCTAGAGGGGGGCAATGTCATAAATGCCGCCATTCACCATGTTTTGATTTTGTCTTTGTTGGGTTATTTTGAGGACAAATCTCTCTCTTTTGCTTTTGCTCTTCAAAATGAGGCTGGCTCCAAATTGGGAAATTCAATTGTTCAGGTTCCTGATCCTGCATAACTCACTCACCCCACTCATGCGTGTGGCAAGTGATCCTACCAACCTGGTAGTGTTTTGTGGTATTGTCTACCACTATATATTACATTTCTTATTTTTCAATAAAATTAAGTTCTATTCACATTTTTATCTTTGTATCTCCCAGTAATTTGGCGCCTCTCTAGCCATGTCTAGAAGATATTATTCAATCAGGGCCACAAGGTACTCACATAGTCTACCCTGTCATTCTAACCAAGACTTAGTATGAATCCAATCCTAAGCTTAGGATTCCCTGTTGTGACTCTGTGCCGCGCCTCAGATCATGACAATATACCACTCTGGGAGGGTGTGAATTGTCCTTTTTCTAGCCATGGGTCTCTAGCCCTTGCTATGCACCTGATCAGCTGAACTAAAAAGACTTTATTGGCTGAACAGAGGGTGTGATGTTATTGCCAGAGGCAGGACTATGCCTCTGGTAGACAACTGGTCTCTTGGTGTACACTGGTTGGTTGTGTCACTGGGTCACATGTTTGGCTGCTGAGCATCATGTTGCCAAGTGAACCCTACTTGCTTCTGCAGAATAGAATTTTCCTTAATAGAAGGATACAGTTTCTGAGTGCAAGGGTGTCTGGTGTTCAAACTGCGCCATTGAACTAATAAGGGAGGAGTGACCCAAGATTAGTCGATGGGATTCTCAAGAGATTTAACAGTGGGTAATAAATGGGTTTGTCAGAGGTTAATCATTGATTTGGTTATAATTAGTTTCAGATTGAGAGTTGATTTGAGGGACTTAATGGTGGTAAATGTCCCTTATCTATACCAGTAGTGATGTAAGATAACCAGTGTCCACCAATAAGAGGTCCTGGGATGGCCACAATTAAGGGGCTTGAGGGTAACCAGTGACTACCAGTATTGATGATGATTTATTGGCAGAAATTAGTGGCTTTGGTATTTACTGGCAATAAATATTGATTGAAGGGATTTACTGGTGGGAAATAGTGGCACTAGAATTTGTTGGTGGCAGATAGATGGAAAGATGATTTACCTGCAGTAAATCCTCAGTAGGGTTTATCTATTTCATCATGCTGCTCATAATGTGGCAAATCAACTTATTGTAGGGCAATATTGCTGATACACTGTTTGGTATGGTTGACCATCATTGATTATCAACCATATGTAGCTTCACAGGGGTAATGATAGCTGTTGCAACACTAGGGGATTATGAGAAAATGAAAAATTACTATATAAAATACCATATTTGATGTCAAAAAGTCGGAGTCATTATAGCTTAAAAACTCAAGTAAATCGATGAAGACTAACAAAGCAGGATGAACATTGTAATAAGTTCCAGAATGTTGTGGGTTTTTAGGTTTTTACAGCACATTTACAACACTATGACCTCTATTTGAAGTGGGGCTCACTATATTACTTTAACACCAAATATAAATTTGCCTACCCGCAATCCTGCTTGCACTAAAATCTGCACCTGGCTTCTTTGGGGGTCAACTCGGAAACCGCACCGGAATTGGCCATACAGTCTAGTTACAGCTGCAATCAGCTGGTTCGGCGAATTAAGCCCCAAATATAGGACTGTATCCGCCGACTTGTTATAAAAACATCTGCAGCCCAATTGGACATCATAAGTGGCATGAGCCCAAAAGGGTTTATTAGTGGCGAATAAAGGGGCTCGTTTCAATGATAGGGATAAGTTTCTTTAAAAGGATTGCTCAAAAAAGACCATGTTTTGATTGGACACAGCGGGAGCATAAATAGTATCTTAGTTTACGTTCCCACAACTGCTGCGATAATCGGCAAACCAGCTAATCAAAGCAAAGAAACCATCGGGTTCTAGGCAGAGAATAAGATTCGGATGGCATATTCCATGCCCAGACGATAGTGGCATTGAAGCGTGCAACCGTGTTGAAATAAAGTAATAGAGATAGTAATACTTTATATAAATTTGCTGGGAGCAAGTTGAACTTTTAGTTCAAGACATGTTTTGCATAGCAGCACGCTAGGTTTTAGGATCAGATTAAATAGATGGATGCAAGGCATAATTTCAGCAATGCGATCAATTATCTTCGTTGTGGGGCTACTTCAAACATCTTCTGCTTGGCTGGTTGGAGAGCAGGACTTCCTTGCTCAGGGGCGGCCCAGTCTTGTTGGCAAGCAGGGCTCCATTTCCCAGGAACGGCATCGACGCGAGGAGGTGGTGCCTATACACAACGTTGGCATGTGGTCAGTTCAGCAGATCAAACCGAACACTAACATTTGCCTTGCCCAACTTTTATGGAGCGACAAATACAGGCACCGCTGCAGAAATTTTAATGACATTGCTTCTTTAGCAGCATTTGAAGTAAAAGAATATACAACTTGGAGTTCACACTTCAGCTTGGAACACACCATCCGCGTTAAAGAAAAGTATGTCACGGTTGATCCAGTAGTAAGAATATCTGAACACATCATCTGTAATGCAGGAAAATTATGCAACATTACTTCCTTATCACACCGTACAATCAAATGGAAAGTGACCAGCCTCATGGAGAGAGAAAGCCCATCCTGGATTAGCATAATGTCCAAGTTTATCAGAAATCTTACCCTTCAAGTGGATACACCAACCTTGAACTATCGTCTCATTGGCCCAGGAGCTTCATACATCGGATTCAAGCCCTTTAAATTCAACGTCGCTGCTGAATACACTGCAACCGATGCCAAATCCAACATGACCATCTCAGCTGACTTTCTCATTAGCCTGCCCATCACAACAGAGAATTTCTCTCTTGGAGCATATGGCGCAGTCAATATCTGCAGCCCAGGAGGAAATGTTCGTTTAGAAGATCTCGAAAACAAAAGGCTCTCGCAACAAGTTAAAGCCTTCTATTGCAATCAATAAATCAAACGCATGGAAGCGTACATCTCGGATTACTAAACACAGCATTATTGTTGGTATTCTGATTAAATATTTTTGGAAAATATTACTTATTCTTCTTTGCTCCCCAGTTTCAGATATTCCAAGTAAATCAATTGACTTAATTTCATGGGTATGCTTTTGGATATAACATACTGGAAAATAAAATACAAGAACGAAAAGTTATTGCCATGAGTCTCCAATCAGTCACTTGTGAAAGTCTTTGCCAAGAATAGTTTTTGAAGACCTGGTAGAAAGTGGTGCTGAGCCCCGATTAAAATATTCTACTAGGTTCAACCCTTACTACTCAAAGGAATCTTCACCATGCCGCACAACTTACATAGCCATCATATGATATATTTCCAGCTATAAGAGATCTATTCTCATTTCAATAAAAATATTATCCACGTCTAATCCCCCTTTCTTATTATATAAACTTCACAAAAATATTTAAAAGCATTTTTATTACAGGAAGATTATCTATAGCAATACAAAGTAAAAATACATAAAATAAGAAGTTCAGAAGAGGGGTTCGCTATAGGATGGCGAGCTTACAAAAGAGTCGAGGATATCCCAATATGACAATCCATCTTCGAACATCCCCCTTACCCATCGGTTGGTTCACCAAATAAGAGTTAAAGGAAGCTCGGGGGACCAACCAACCAATCCAGAAAAAACATTAAATCTTACATACTTTATTCCAAAACTCTGCTCTCGGGAGATGTTTACATCCGAATCCCTCCAAGCAAGGAACGGTACCATCTGGCTTTATAACACAGACTGATCCTTTAAAAATAGGATAACTCAACCCCTCTATCACAGTGGAGTTTCATTCCTATTTACCGTTGCAACTGAACCAATTATTGTTCAATATCAAATTAGAGACGACAACAGTCCAATAGAAAGAACAATAATAGGAATGAGGCGATGTTTATTTGGGAATAGTTAATTAATATACTATACCAGGAAGCCACAAGTCCACCAGGGGGTGGCAGGTTCTGAATAAGGGTTGGGTCAGGAATATTTTAGGCAAGAGATCAGCATATCAAATTGGTTGCACTCCTAATTAGGAGATAGTGCCCACAATTCAACATTGTCACCAGATCAATCCATGTTGTTAGACATGTCATGGGGTATCTCCTCAAGTGCCCCTGTGTACCGTAAGATACATTGGTGGGTGAGGATGGAACCTCAGTTGCAACACCCCCTTGCCCCCTGCTTGTTGTCCGGCACCAAGATTAGAACCCGTGAAAGGTCTGGAAAAGTACAGAGGAAGAGGTTTTATGTGGGGATGGCACAGCAGGGGCACAAGCAATCATGGTGGAGGGGTTTGGTGTTTCCTTGGGCGTCTTCAAGCTGATAGTATGATTGCCATAGACAGCAGATATCTTGAAGGGCCTGAGGCAGTTGGGTTCAAGTTTTGCAGAATTAGGATTGAGGGCATAGATATGGTCACCTACAGCATATCTTGCTTTGAGGTATTTATTCCCCCCTTGAACCGCTCTTGTTATATGTCACAGGTTTTGGCCTGCCGCTGGGCTAACAAGGGAGTGACTGTGAGAGAAGGTTTACTTGGGATGGTTGCTTTCAACTTTTTCTCATATACCCCTGTCATGTCATCAGGAGTGCTAAAGGCCAACAAACTAGGACTAAAACATGTGCCACAGTGGATAATGGCTTGTAAGATAAGTAACACATTCTGGAGATGTTCTGTCCAGCAGTGTTTGTGTCAAAACCATCTTTTTAGATGATTCTGTCACAAATAATGAAAGATCAGGCTCTGGTTCAACAAATGGGAATTTGGTTATTTTAGAAGCAGCAGAGACAACCACAGGAAGTATTGGAATGAATTTGGATGGCACAGGAACAAAATTTGAACTCTGAACCTTTTTGGTCAACTCAGTAGAACCCACTCTGAACAATGCTTCAACTTTAAGATTCAAAATCAAGCAAAAACTAAAAGGATTACAGAATCCAGCCAATCAGAAGGCTCAAAACTTGAAAGTGACGTCAGCAGTCTTTACTTCCTTTCAAGTGTCTCCAAAAACCATAATATTGAGTTCCTATACTCTATTAAGAAGCCTGGCACATATGCAGAGTTTAAAATTGATAGAACCTCAGTTTCAGGTGAGGATAAGGATTTGTAAAGGATTTTTAAACTGATTGATAACAGTAAAAACATTTGTGATAAGATTGAGAAGTTAAATAATTCTCCTTTTCTGTTAAGTTACTGATGCAACAGTTAAAGCTTCCTTCCCAACTCCCCATTTACTCTAATATATAAACTTCAGAGCTTTGGCTATATTCCTTGCTCAATTAATAAAGAGCTTAAATCTACTTGATACTTTATTTTGTTGTAAGACCTTTGGAAATCCTCATGAGACCGCCTAATCTTTCCCCTTTTTGGGAAATCAGGCTTAAATGGTTGATTCTAATTGTGTTTTATACCTTAGTACATTCAACTATTCATATGGAAACCTGCTCTGGATCTGGGACAAACACCAAGTACTTTGACAATGGAAAGTGGGCCCCAGTTGTCTAAGCAAATGGTACACTGTCTTGTTATTTTCTTTGAACCCACCTATCAAGCAAAAAAACTTGATGTGGTGCCAGAAATCAAGGCATGAAGTTCTATTTCAGGCCTATGCTACCTGCATAATTGATCCTATGCATTCATGCACATTATGGTGTAACATATATAAGTCTCTCATCATTCACAATAAACAAGACCCCACTTTGATCTACTTTTACATATACCTTTTGACATATATTGTGCTTTGCGCTTGACTGGACATTTCTACTGTTTAGATGGTGTCTTTTAACCAGGCTCATCCTATAGAAATCCATGATATTCCTGTTGCAGAGACCAAAGGTGACAGGAAGGTCCTCCTTTTATACTAGAACCATTATCAGGCTAGTGTACCAGGCCCAACCACAAGTGCTATCCCTTTCTTCTCCTCTTGTGGACATAGGAAACCTTGGTGTATACCTGCCGCCTTCCATTCTTCTGATAGAAAGAGCAAGGTCCAGACATCCCTGTCTGTTCCTCCATAATTTATGTTATAGAATACCATTATTACTATGAGTTATCTGTACTGTGGTATGCACTAAAGATGCTCTACCAATTTCTTCACAGATATATATTACTGTATTGCTAAGATAGTGTTGCACTACAGTAAGTGCTATAACCTATCTGTGTTCCTTGCCAGAACACATAGGTCATTATTTGTTTGATTAAGCTAAGATGCCAGCTTAAGCATTTCTAAGCCTTTTAACTTCTTTGGTATCATTTAAGTCATAAACTTATGTTTTTTGAACATAAATATAATGCTTAGTTTACTGAAGTAAAGGTTAAAAGTGTAAAATATATAAATAAAAAAAATAAATCTTATTTTTATTAACTGTATTGTTTGCTAAACCCCTTTTTCTATTTTAATAAGCCAAGAATCAAATATATGAGTTGCATGGGAGAGTAATAGCAGCCCCAAAGCTACAATTGCTATTATCCTATCTTTGGCTCATATAATTAATTTCTTGTTATTTTTAGAAAAAAGTTGTTGTATTTAAAAGACTATTTACCCTATGTGAAAAATAAGTTTTTGTTATGTGTCTAACTTCATGAACATGTCCTACCAATCCTTTAGTAGCATCATCTCTCTTTGTTTCTCTGTCATCTGTGCAGAACTTTGCACAATAATTTATTTTGGAGTACTCCTTAACATCCTCAAATGTCAAAGGTGAAACATACAGCTCACCATCTTTCATTAAATATGAAAGATTAACATAAAATGGTTTAACTTCAAGCCAGATTTTTTAGGCCTAGATTTTCTATCATAGATGTAAAAAAGGTTTTTTTGGAAACATCTGAATTATTTACAAGTGACTCATATTAATCCTTTCTTTCTTCCTCTCTCTCAAAAACTGTTTTGAGACCATTTATATTTTTTTATATAAATCTCATTTTCCTTTTGTTTAAATATTTTAGATAATACACCAAAATAACCATCACCAATACTTTTACCATGACACTCAAAAAATCTATTAAACTTAATTGTTCCTTTTATGATTTTAGGTACACTTTAAAAAGATAATATAAGAATTCATAAGATCTGAAATGATCACCATTATCAGTCCAAACTTATATATTTTTAATATCCTTAAAGTTATCTTTTTTAAGCAGACTTATCAAACACTGACCTGAAAACAAAGAGTCATGAGATAAAATTTCAGATAAAAAGGCATGATACTCATATGTAAAATTCTCATTTTCTTTAAAAGCATGTGCAAATCCTAATAAAGAAATATGTATTTTCTCATAAAACAATTATTTGTCTCTATAGGACCCCTGCCTATTTTAAAGTTTTCTTTATAATCTATTACTATAACACATGAATTATCATCAAGATTCTTTATATAAATAAGATTCTTTTTTTTGATGCTTATAAAAATTTTCATGTAGGTCAATAGATTCCAAATTTTCTTTAATAGATTTAGGCAATGGCAAATTTGTTTATACTCAAATCCTTTTTCTTCATTTCTAATGATTTTTCAAGTTGCAAATGTTACACATATCTGTTTTCTTTTTGCTTTTAATTATATTATTAGGAATAAGCTTATAGAAAGTGTAAAGTGAAATAGAAATATTGTTTTTCATTTTCATATCTTCATAAATTTCTTTTTTTGTTTTCAATAATGAGTACTTTATTTTAGTTGAGTATTCACTCAATTCTTTTTGTAATTCTTCATAAATCAATCCAGGGGATTTTTTAGTGAATCAGCTGGTTGGAAATAATTTTTTAATATATTTTTAAAATGTTTTTTATGTTTTCTTTCTTTACTGAATCACTTTTTCCTTTTTTATTTTTTGAATTTAATGGTACTTTTTTAGCATTTTTTTATTTTTTTAGAATATGAATAAACATTTTTTGTCATTTCAAATCCACAATCCCAAAGCTCTTTCAAACTGTAGCTTGATGTAATCAATTGTTGCAGATCCTGAATGTACTAGACATTAAGTTGTCCACTTAGGGATTGAGCAACAAAACAATTGCGCAATTGATTCCTCTCAAGATGGGTTTGATAAGGTTAACTATGTTTAAAACACCCATAAATCAGGTTTCAAATGGTCTTTTGAATGCTCTTCAGATACAGGCTTTACTTCTGAGGCTAATTATAGAAACAACACAAAATAGAACCACATGCCTCCATAAGGAAAGCCATGTGAAACTGGTTGTTCCATTGGGCGGGACTTTCTAATGTGCCTGTCCCCTCTCCTCCATTAGGAAAGTCCTTCTGTCTGTGCCTCCTTTTCCCTGGTGTAAATTCCCCCGCCTTATACTATATAAGCATCTCACTATCAAATAAAGCACTAGTTTTGTCTTATTATCTTCTTATATTCTTATGTCCTTACCCAGGCTGTCACTATGCCACAACAGGTATAGTGTTAAGATGAAAGAAGTAGTAGACTAACTATTTGTAGAAATCAGCACCCAGGCTGCATATTTTACAACATTGGCGCTCATGGCTTCTACAAACCACAGCTTCCTCTCTTCCTACCCCTGTGTCTCTGTTTGTGTGGAGGGAGAGATGTCCTTTCCTATACCTGAAGCTCCTTCTGCCCAAACCACTCCAGGATCAACCTTTACTGCTTCTGGCTCTCTATCTGGTAAACTCCATGGCTCTTCCTATGGTCAACCAGGACTAAGCCAGTGGTTGCCTAACTGCCAACAACTTTTGGAAATTGCCAGCTCCCAGTCAAGTATGATCTCCTGGATGAACTCCATTGAAAAAGCCCTTACCTCCTTGATACCAATTCAGCCTGACTCCATGGCTTAAGCAGCTGGCATGAACCGCGTCTCCTGCTCCTTGGAGCCTGCCTTGATGAAGGAATTATGCTATAACTATTCTCCTCCTTATTCTGCTTGTTGTTCTCATAATGGAATATCCCTTAATTCTGGCACCCTTCAAACTGGTAGCTGCTCTGACCCCCCATACCTTACTCAAAATATGTCAGAAGCTGTTCACTCCCACTATGGAATGGCTCTATGGATGATCAAGATAGAACATGCCCTTTCTTTCTTGTTACCCACCCAGATGAATCAGCATGATGTCCTGGAGTTCTATGGTCATCAACAGAAAACTCCTAAGCCGGAAGACAGCCATAACAGCTGCACCATGGGATTCTCTGCTCTTCAGGATACTATAAAGGCTCAAGAGAGGCGGATGGGATTTCATGAAGAGGAATTACTTCTGGCCTTTCAGGAAAAGAAAGAGTGACTAGATGAGTTGGATGCTCAACGTGCTCTCTTTGACTCCCTTCAGGACCAACTAAGCAAGAACCTTGGAGATGTCTCAGCAATTAGTACCCCTGATACTATAATGGGATTGCATGGGAATGCTAAAGCTGATAGTTCCCCCTCTCAGAAGATCCTTACTACATTGCCCCTTCCTGACTCTCACCACTGTCACAGAAGCAATGAAGAGAATGTCTCCTTCATTGCACCTTCAGCAGGTACCCTGGAGTCCCCCTAGGAAGCTGATAGCAATCCCTTCATCACACCTGATGGTTCTGAAGCAACTAAACCTCAGGCTAGTCAGAGCAAAGAAGAATTCACTGGTGATTCTGGTGCTGAGGAGTACAATGAGGATTACTCAAAAAACTACTAAGCAGCCAGGACAAAGAGAAATTCTTGGATGCATTTGTGGTTTCACCTCCCTCCTCTCCCCCCATTCCTCTCCCCCATGACAAGCATGTGCCTGACCCTGGCACTTGTTGTTCCTTTACAACAGAGCCTCCTGATGCCCCTCCGCTGGTTGACTTTGCCTTTAATCAGAAGCCTTGGATTCTTGCACTGTGAGAATGCAAGAAGATCTTGCCTACTGGGTCCCCACCACCAAGTTTTTCTCAGCCATGGACCTGATACCTGGCTACTGGCAGATTGCTCTCCCTCCAGATGTCCCAGAGAAGTGTGCCACCCTTGCCAACCAAAGGCTTTTCCAGCCTACCAGGATGCTTCAGGGTCTCTCTGATTCCCCAGTCATCTTCCAAGAAGCTATGGACGCTGTGATGGGGGACCTCAAGCCCTCATGTGCCCTGGTCTATCTGGGTGACATTAATGTCTTCTCTTGCGCCTATAATAAACACCTGGAACCCCTGGAAGAAGTGTTCAAAGGTCTGCTGGCTGCTACACTTAAGCTGAAGCCAAGAAAATGCAACTTTTTCAATGAGCACTTGGAGTTCCTTGGGCTCATCATCAGTTGTAATGGCCCTTGTCCTGTACCTCTCAAGGTAGAGGCCATTAAGAACATACAGGTGCCTGTAAGCAAGAGAGACATCCAGGTCTTACTGGGGTTGGTTGGCTATTATTGGCACTTTATTCCCAACCTTGCTTCCTTGGACAATACACTGCTCCAACTCCTTTGAGCTATTGTGATTTCTTCTAGGGCCTGGCTTGCAAGACAGCAAGTGCTGCTCTCAAGGGAATACTGACTGCAGCCCCAGTACTAGCTTACCCTGACTTTATTAATCTGGTTGTGGTTCATACAGACGCTAGCCTGACTGCTATTGGGGGTGTCCTCTTCCAGCTGGACTCTGAAGGGCGTCCAGCATGTTGGGCCATTAAGCTCCAGGCCTACAGCTACAAAATCATCCATCAATCTGGAGCTGTCCACCAGAAGGCTGACTGTCTCTTCTGCCTTCCTACAATTGCTTTAGTATTCTCCATGGCTGACATTCTCTATGACAAGCTTATGGAGGATCCTTCTTTGTGGGGGGAGGAGCCAGTAGAGATACAGAGAGATCTCAAGAAGTTAGCTGTTGATACCAAGGTCTCTAAGGTACAACTCCTGAAGCTTTTTGGAGACTCTTGACTACCTTACATACGCCCATCCCTATGCATAGACTCAGTGGTGGTTGCTCACTAGACTACTGGTCATGGTGGTATACAAAAGACCTTACCCCTGTTACAGCAGCACTGCTTCTAGGAAGAAATGTACACTGATGTAGTAGATACGCTGGCCACCTGTGACGGATCCAGGAAATTTATGCTTGCTTTTTGATTATCCTGGTCTGACTCTTTTAAAGTTTGACAGGGAATCCTTTATATAAGCTTTGATGAGCTTGGATTCTGGGTAAGCAATCTTGGCGTTAAACTTGTTACCGTTTGGTGATCACTTCCACATTTTTTCTTCCCATAGTCTTAGCTGCAGACTATTTCTTTCATTCCATGTTAGTCTTATTTCAGTTAAAAGCCAAAAACACAAAGCATAAAAATATTGAGGGGAAAGCAACCATTGTCACACATAAGTGTCATTTTTTATTAATTATTATCATGTTTCCATTATATCCAATCAGGGTACATTTGGCTGAAACCCCCTCCAGTTCTGGAATCACACCTGGATTCCTATCACATGGTTTATGACACAACAACGTCATATAATCCAGATCTTTACCAAAAAGATCTTCACACTCTTAACCTATAAGAATGTTACATAATACGTTCTAGAATCACCTGATTCCTTCCGTGGAAATGTATTGCTTTGGCTTGAAGCATTCCAGACTTCTGGTGCCAAAACCCTGTGGAATATATGTATTCCTGATTCAAGCTATCCTTGTTCCAACTGGGAACCAGCTGATCAATCCTGAATGCATAGACACCATTGTCTACATTTAGCTGTTTTTTGCGTTAAAACCCATCAAAACGCTTTGAAACTTGAACCAGGCGCCACCATGGCGCCCAGGAACATTCCTAGGTGATGCCAGGGCGCCCCAGCGCCTGAAACATTTACTGAGCAGCGCTTTGGCGCTTTACAAATTAATTAGGCAATGTGCCAGTGCTTCTAACCTAATTAATTTGCCAAAACGGCGCTTTTAAACCACAATTTGGGGGTTTACTTTGGCTAACCTTAACCAAACTTCTTGACACAGTCAAGGCAATTAAAAAATATAATTAAATCTTCATTAATTATATTCCAAGCATATATTAATCAACCTTCCCATTTAATTAATCTGTTTGAAGACAACAAGTCTTTACTTGACACAGTCAAGTCATTTCAGCCCTATGATTAAATCCTCATCAATCATATTCCAGGGTATCAATTAATTTACCTTCACAGTTAATAAATTATGGTTGAGACACCTAGCCTCATAATCTGAATTGTTCAGATTATTTATTACGGCCCTCAATCAGTACAGCATAATTGATTCCTGGGTATTAATTAACCTCCATGGTTAATTAGACGGTTTGAGACACCTAGTCTCATAATCTGAATTGTTCAGATTATTCATTTCAGACCTCAATTAGTACAACCTAATTGATTCCTGGGCAATCTATTACTACACTGGAAAGTCTCTCCAAGGTCAATCCTTTTGTTTTGGATTTTAACCTATGAAATTCATCACAATTCAACCTCTTTATGAAACGCGGCCCAATGTGACTGTAGTACTGTCACACCACCTGTCACAACTGCAAAGTTGAGAGAACTAAGGTTGCCAAGTTCCAACACAGACTTGCATGCCCTGGGTTTGCCTTCCACACTGTAGCCATTGACGTAGTGGGTCCCCTGCCAGTTACCAATAGTCACAATAAGTTCATCATTGTGGCTGTTGATCATCTGACTAAATGTGTAGAAGCCAAGGCAATCCCCAACCAATCTGCACTGTTGACAGCCATGTTCATCCTGGAGAATATCA
Organism: Entomophthora muscae; assembly: GCA_014839935.2. Classification (NCBI taxonomy): domain Eukaryota; kingdom Fungi; phylum Entomophthoromycota; class Entomophthoromycetes; order Entomophthorales; family Entomophthoraceae; genus Entomophthora; species Entomophthora muscae. The sequence continues at coordinate 40,525 of QTSX02005185.1, read as the reverse complement.
TATACAAACATGATTTCCCCCAGATTCTGCTGACAGACAATGGTACCAATTTCACCAGTTATATCATCCCCTGCCTCAACCAACTGATGGGAATTCATGAGACACTATCCACCCCTTATCACCCACAGACAAATGACATGGTAGAGCGCACTAATGGGAGCCTGGTCCAGATACTCTGGAAGCTCAGCCACTAATATGAGACTGAATGGGATACCTTCCTGCCTGCAGCTACCTTTGTATATAAAATTGGGTACCATTGTGCCACTGGCAAGCCACCCTTCCAACTGCTTTACAGTCGGCAACCAGGGCTCCCCCCTTTACTATATTCCTTGGTAAAGCCCAGCCTGGCTGTGTCCCCAGAGGCATATCACAACAAGCTGGTCCAAACCCTTATTTGCTTGTAATTGGAGGCCTACATAGTAAACTTAAACCATAAGCTACAGGACCTAGAACAAGCTGCATCCAAATGCCCTGCCTTACCCAATTACCTGGTAGAAGACTCAGTCTACTTCTTCAGCAATAGAGGGTACAGTTGTGAATCCAAACTGGCCTCCCTTTGGCAGGGCCCAGTTCAAGTTATCCAGAAGACTGTCCCCAACTCCTACACCCTTAAGGAACCCCATTATGGGCAATGGATCACTAGAGTACACACTCAATATATGTGTGCTGCTCCTAGCAATCAAGAGTAAGCCCCAATGAGGACAACAACCCAAAAAAACAAAAGCCTAATTAAAAAATTCCATGGGTTGTTGTCCTGTTTGCAATAGTGATGCACCAAAGTATGAGGAGTAAGAATAAAAGAACAAAGTGCTTATTAGAGACTGACAAGACTCTTCCAATATCTCACCAACTGTTCTACTACTTGAATGGCAGCCAGGAAACACAACTGGTTACCTACGGATCCACAAAGCCAATGACTAAGGATTAGGCAACTAACCCCCGCCAAACAAGACACACAATTGACCCCAATGTCCACAGGAAAGGCAACCCCCGGGAAGATAGTCTCACAGAAGACTCTTGCAAAAGGCATACTCTACTGGGACCTGACCATCTTTCCGTAGAAAACAGACAAGGCCCACTCAAGAAAGACTCCCATGTTCTCCTCCCGCTTGGTATCACAGTATTTGGTCCCTTGAAGAACAAGGTGCCAGCCATCACCATTGGTACCAGATGAGCAGTACCCCCCACCATGTACAACTTCAATGCTCCATGGAAGGCTTTTCAAAGGCGCTGCTCAAAGTTGTCAGAGGTCTTCCAACTGACTGGTTGAGCCTCTGTAATCCCAGGTGCTGCCCAAGCACGAAGGACTAACTTCACTATGTTAGATACTATTCCCTGTTGCACAACTGAGAGCACTTGACCCTCAAATTGGAATTCCTTCAATTGAGCTTTCAAGTATTCTTCTGTTGCCCGCTTGGAGAACTGCCAATGAATACTGTTACCCTTTAGCAACCCAGTTCCTATCACCTCCCTGGGCTTGCCCAACTTTAGTAACAGCACAGCAAATAATGGGTCTGTCCCCCCCACTAAGACCAGCTGAGGCATCAGTAACTGATCTAGCTGAACCCCCAAGTCCATATAGCTGCCGTCCACATCATGCAGGACTACCTGCTTTGCTGTTGAGCTCACCACCTCTACTGGACTGGTAGGCTTGCGCCTCTTTGGGATTACCACTTACACCTTCTTCAAGACTCTTCTTGGAACTCCTCTAGAGCTACTGTTCACCATAGCTGCCATCTTGAGACAACTGTCATTTTAAACCTGAAGCCTAATCCAGTGGAGGGAAATGTTGCAGATCCTGAATGAATTAGACATTAAGTTGTCCACTTAGGGATTGAGTGACAAAACAATTGCAAAATTGCTTCTTCTCAGGACAGTTTTAATAAGGTTAACTACGATTAAAACGCCCATAAAACGGGTGTCCAAATGATCTTTTGAATGCGCTTCAGACACAGGCTTTACTTCCAAGGTTAATTATAGAAATGGAGCAAATAGAGCCACATGCCTTCATAAGGAAAGCCGTGTGAAACTGGTTGTTCCATTGGGCAAGACTTTATAATGTGCCTGTCCACTCTCCTCCATTAGGAAAGTCCTTCTGTCTGTGCCTCCTTTCCCTTGGTGTAAATTCCCTCACCTTATACTATATAAGCATCTCACTATTAAATAAAGCACTAGTTTTGTTTTTTATCTTCTTATATTCTTCTGTCCTTACCCAGGCTGTCACTATACCACAACAGGTATAGTATTAAGATAAAGAAGAAGTAGACTAACTATTTGTAGAAATCAGCACCCAGGCTGCATATTTTACGGCACCAATGCTCTTAGGGAAGGAAGGTGCTTGGAAGGGGATTCTGATATCAATTCCATTAGGTTGTCAAGGAAATCATCTATCTTAGAATTTTTTATGACAGATAAGAAGGTACTTTTTACAAACTCTGTTTCTAATAAGAAGTGCTCAACAAAGCTGTTAAGATCATTGCCAGCAGTAAAAATAAATTCTTGTTTAAGCATAGAGATTCTTTCTCTCTTAGTAGAAGCCCCCAGTGAGGAGAAGGGTATCATCTGAGGTGCAAACTTGATAGGTTCCATAATGATAGTGGTTGGGTTCCTTGGTTTGGTTCAGGCAGGTCTTGCTTGGAAATAGATGTGCAGTTATCAGAGAGGAGTAAAGGTGTGGATTGTAAAGTGAATTTCTGTAAAGTTGAGCTGTTTAAATACCATGTTAGCTGAGCTTTTGCACTACAGGCATAAATCCCCAACTGACCCCCTGAACTCCTTAATTTATCAATATCACCTCTTAAGTCTGATTACATTGTTTATTTACCCCTTTTTATATTCTGGTTAACTGTTGATATTGCGGCAAATAGTACTTCAATCTTGCTCAAACTAATATCATTAGAAAGCCATTAGTATCGGCTTATGGAATTGTGCTGCAACTTTATATTTTAATACTGATTTAGTATCTTGAAGTGGCTTTGAATGTAAGCTTATAAAATTATTATTTAAAATAAATATGCTAATTAACTCTTAAATTATGATATTTTAATCAGTAAACTAAATTTAAAGTATAAATCATTATTTAGCTTACTTTTAGTAACCAACTCAAAAACCTTTTATTTTAAATAAACTTAAGTTTATTATAACTTTTAGCAGTTCTTAAAAAATGAACTTTATATCTCTTAAATCCATCAAAATAAAAATGTTATTTTTAATCACATATAAATATTTTCTTATATAATTAAAGTTGTATCTTATTTTATAGATACAATGTCTAAGATCATTTCCATTTAGTTTAAACAAATTTTAACCTTTATTAAATTTAATTAAATAAAGCAAGATTATGATACATTCTTTTTTATGTTTGAATTTTTTATATATATTATCTCTAGTATACAGTATAAAAATATAATTTTATTAAATAGGTATATAAAGCTATTTTATTAATACTAAATACTTAAGAATTTGAAAAGATAACCTTTTACTCTCTTATAAGTTCTTATTATATTTTTTTTATAAAATTTTACTTAAGAATAAATTACTTATGCTGAATAAAACACTGAAATTTCAATAAAAGTTTAGTTTTAATTTTTTAACTTTTTACTAGATTTTTTTTATAAATTACTCTAAAATTATTTAATTCTTTTTTTAAACATGCAAAAAAGCTATCTGCCCTCTTTTTAAAAGAGGGATTCAAAAATTATTATATTTTAACTTAAATATTTTTTAAAAAAGCTAAGATTTTAGGCAGCAATTTAATTTCCAACAAAAAGCATCATATTAGTTTTTATTGTATTTTTATGTTGATCTTTTTTGAAAGATGTCATTTTGTAATAATCAGCTTTCAAGAAGTAATGGTATAGGATTTAAGATTGTTACTGGCTTTTGGTACAGTTTAATTTAGCTGTAAGTAGAAAATGCTTAAATTAATATAGGTTTTTATATCATAAGGATCAAATAAGATTTATTTTGATAAAATTGTGTAATTATTTAAATTTATTGATAGGAAAATTTAAAAAAATTAAAGTTTAAAGTAGCACAGTTAATAGGAAACATAGTAATCTTTAAAATAGTGACCCATACCCACTTGCCTCTATCTTTCATCCTCTTATCAGGTATACAAGACAGACCCCCTGTCTGCCTCCTCCCATAAGTGCTTTTAGTTGACAACACTCCCCCTCACAGCCTTGTAGTCCTTCTGGTAAGGACTCCCCTGAGTTGACCTTAGAGGCCCTATAGAAAAGTACCACACTTGATCTGCGTCTTCTGATCCTGTGAACACTAGTATTTTCTGTCTGTTAACTTCTGTTTCTTTTCTTGCATATCTGGATGCATATGCCTTCCTTGGGTGGTTCAACCCCTTATTAAAAAGATACCAAATCCTTGGGGAGTTGTTACACTTAGGTATGGTCTCTGTTCCAATGGGCTCTATAATCACCGGTTTGAACCCTTCTGCACTAATACACCATGTTGGGAAGCTTTTTTTAGCAGGGTGAATTCCTGACAGCTTGATTGAGCCTATAATTGGGGCCCTTTTTGGGACTCCAAACCAATACAAACCCTTGAAACATGAGTTCTATCTAATTTTAATCAAGACTATTGCTCTGGTCTTCTCCCTAGGACTGGACTGCCTTACACCTTACTTGTCATCTGTTCATACCACTTAACCAAATCATGACAGCCAGAAGTCAACACTTTGCCAAGTCAGGTCCAAACAGTGGCGCTCAACAACATCTCTGCTATCCATTCCAAGGATGTTGAATCAAACAAGGTTCAATGCCTCTTATATTTTCAAAATCACTTTTCAGCACCTTGCCCAAGCATTTTCAGATTGATGCTAATAAAGTACATCATGTCACAGAGCAATTAAAAGATAAACATATACAGTGTTATGCAAATGCTACATTAAAAGGTGAAAACCTCCTGTAAAACTACACAGCATTCTGCAATAACTTTCTATCCATGATCTCCCACCCTTATCCAAGGAGGAACTTTGGGATCAAATTTTAAACTTATACCAAGGAAGAATGGCAACTAGTGAGTTTCTTGATAAGTTCACCCTCTTGAAGGATGCTATTGGGATGAACAGCAAGGAGGCATGCTGCATGCTACATGCTACATGCTCCAAAAAGGCTCATCTCTGGAACTAAAGGCCTTCTTGGCACACCAAATGTTGCCAAATATCTATGATGATATGACCAAGGAGATCCTACACAGGTCACCCAGGGTCAAGTAACTCCCGGCTTGGAATCCAGCTCCTAGTAGAACTGTGAACCAGCAGAAGAAAACCATTGCCAATGAACCTCCTCTAGGTTTGGTCCCTAAACAGAGGGGAGATTACCAACTATTTGATGCTAAGTGTAAGCGTCACATGAACAAAGGTTATTGCCTATACTGCAGTGAAAAGGGACACCAAGCAAAGAACTGCTTTGCCCTAAACCAGGTCCAGCAACATCATTCAGCTGTTCTTTCTGCTTCCAATCCAAATAAATTGTCTATCAAGTCTTACGCCTCATTTAATGTGAAAATATGTTCTATCAATGGTGATTAATCTACCTTGACAATTTTAGATACTGGCGCTATAGGAACTTTTATTGACTACTCCTTGTTGAAAGCCCTTGGCATATCTGGGCTCACACCCTCTTTGGTCCTGCTTGCCAAAAAAACTCCAATCACTGTACAGAAGCTAGGCAAACCCCTCCATATCAACATAGCAGCCAGCCTTTTATGCTTAGACTACTCCACCATTTCTGGGTTGGCGTGCCAGCTATTTTGGGATATCCTTGGTGCAAACAGGCCTGTATGAATATAAACTGGGACAACCACCAAGTATAATTCTCTAATCAAGGAATATTTTTTGCAATTCTAATTAACCAATCTAGCACTGAACAGCATCTTGGATTAATTGCTCCTAAAAAACACTCAAAAGATACCTTTCCAGATTTTTTAAGTGAATATGCTGGGGTTTTCAGCAAATTGAGCTGCAATATTATACCTGAACATTGCCATCAAACTTAATAATAGACCTAATTCCTGGAAGTACCTCTACTTGGAGTAAACTATATCATACCAACTGAGCACAAGAGATAAGCCTAAAGGATTACTTTTATCACAATCTCAAAAAGGATTTATCAGGCAGTCTAACTCTTCTTGTTCTTTGCCAATTTTCTCTGTGAAAAAATCTGATGGCAACTTGCAACTAGTGGTGGACTACACAAAGCTCAACTCTATTACTATCAAGAATTGTAACTCTCTCCCAGCAGCAGCAACCCTAACTGACAAGCTCACCAGAGGAAAGGTTTTCTCAAACTAGATCTTTGGAACTCCTACAACCAGATCCACATTATGGAAGGCAACATGTGGAAAACGGCAATTAGAACTCTTTTTGGTCTGTACAAAAATCTGTTAATGCACTATGGCCTCAGTAATGCTCCTGAGGCCTTTCAGGGGCTGATGAACGAGGTTCTTTTCCCCTTCCTTGATACCAGTGTTGTGGTCTACCTCAATGATATCCTTATCTACTCTCTGGACAAGGCAAGCCATGTAGTTCACTTGACAACTTCCAGAATTAACTCATTACACAAGTTGAATTACTATATGTTGACAGTCAGAATTAAAAAACTTTAATTTCAACAGCATTAGAAAGTCAGAATTAAGTTTTTACTCATGCAGACTACTAAATGTTAACACTTTTTTAATAAGCAGAAAACTGTTTCCTGAACATTTTACTTAATAAAAATTAAGCTTCAAAAATACTTTTTAGGGTAATATGATCATTTAGAACCCTAAAAAAAATAAAAAATAATGCAAAGCTATCTAAAAATATAAGGATAACACAATTCAAATATAATTCACCATGAAAATAGCTATCTTTACTATAAAATATTTTATTTCCACTTATAAAGATAAGAAATCTAATATGCAAAAACATACTAAATAAAAATTTACATATTATATGAAAATATAAAATCAGAAACAGTATTATAAAGTTTTACATATATTGAAAACTACAAAAAACATATAATTTACTAGTAAAATACCAATATAGGCCATGTAATACAGTCTAAGGCATCAAACTATTAATAGAAATCCAATGATTTTATAAAAACAGTCTCATAAATTATTAATAATTTATTTAGAATAACTATTTATTTAAAAATATTATACTGAACATATAAGAACTATATAAAAAATTAGACAAAACTAAATAAGTTTAATTAAAAGCTAGACTGTGATCACCTGGTTGTCATTAAGAACTGTGGCAATCTTCTTGATGTATTCCTCAATCTCTGAAAGCTTTTATTTGGCCTTGACAACATCCTTGATCTTCTCTTGATATTGTTTCTCTTTGGTGGTTCTCTTTTTTTTTGGGTGGGCAATTCTCAAAATCTCTGATGGATGCAACAGTCTTCCCCTGTTGGACTTTGAGGTACTTGTTGAAGGTGTTGTATCTGGGCTTGATTCCAAAGGAGGAACTTATATGCTTATACCAGCACTCCAAAGTTGAAGTAGTAATCATCTCATCCTTAATAACTGCCTGGCAGCAGTTCCAGTTGGCTTTGGCTTTAGCTCTGGCGCTTAGCAACCTTACGTCCAATCCACTGTGGTTTGTAATATTCAATGAAAGGGTAGAAGGCATCCTCATGTTTCTTGGCATATGAATCCTGGAATAGGAGGTCAAAGTCTTGTCCATTATGCTCTGGATTTACAAAGGCTAGTGCTACAAAACTGCTGAATTAAGAACTTTCACTTTCCTGATGTATCTAGACTGTGGAGCTTGCTGAGCTCAGGTAGACCCTTTAGTTGCCTGCTGACAGCCTGTCAATAATGAAAAAAAACACCCATGAACCTCTCCATCAAAGGTATTTAAAAAGTGTTATACTGGGCAGTTTCATAGTCTATGATTATAGTTGAGGGTTCAAGTGCTTTATCATGAGCTTCTTGTTTGGAAGCAAGGGTGGCTTCATCCTTTTCATCATCATCTGGATTGGCTCTAGTGTTATGGCCAGGGGGGCTCTTTTTATTACTGTGTAGGGCTTTGATGCCCTTCTGAAGGATTCCAAAGGCTCTTTTGTAGATCTCTTCTGTTGCCCCAAGAAGCAGAAAGTAGGCAAATAGGAGCACTTTGTCTTCAATAAGGGAATGTACAACCCATAGCTGGTAAAAAAGGCAGAGGCATACTGCAAAAGTACTGTCACATAACCAGGTCTCTTAATCTCTTAACTACTCCAGGCTCTGTTGTGTAGCATAGCATATAATTCTTGCCTCTGTTATAGGCCTATCATCATGTAAAATGAATACCTCATCACTATTGAACATCTTTAACTTCTCTGTCAAGACTAACTCTTCTGGGACCATGACAGATTTCTTATGGGGGAATAGATCATGGCATTTACCACATATGTACTTTACTAACTGGTTGCAGTCAGAGATGAGCTTCAGGCTCTCATTAATTAGGTGTGTGGTGGCCTTAACTTCCAGATAAAAATCCTAGATGTCTTAGGAGACTGTAATCATTTGGTAGAGATACCCCTTTAGAAGCTTTTCAATAAGATTGATTAGAGCATCACATGTATGCTCTCCTTTTTCACTAGTGACTTTATCCCATCCTTCTGTGTTGATCCTGGTAGCACAGCTTCTATCTTGATACACATAATGCTTGCTTATTCCTGCTCTCCTCTTATTGTTGCAATTGAAAACACAGCCATCACATACTAAACTTGCACCTCCTTTGACAGAAATTAGAGAGAGAAACTGAGAGAACTTCTTTGGGAGCTTAAACTCTCCTTTGATGTTACATATATTGTGAGCTTTTAGGGGATCCCATGAGCCAATTGGTGCTTGATGATATTCAGACAGGTAGCCATCAGGATCTTCCTTATTGATACTTGATGAAGAGAATGGAGGCTCAGATTCCTTGGGCAGTGGAGGGTAATTATCTGGAGTTGGATTCTTGCGCTTATTGGACTGGGATGAGCTGGATTAATTGGGGCTTGATTCCTTTAAGCTTGATTCATATGGGCTTGACTGGGGTTCTGGACTCTTGGGTATCTTCTTTATTCTTTGTTTGTTTAGTGGAACCTCATATCCTTCTGATTGGTACCAGCTTGGAGAAAAGGAGGAGTCAGGGGATGACCCTTTGCTTTCAGGGTAAGGGGACTTCTCCTTTGTCTTCTGTTTCTTTGAGAGCTCTTTGGCTGGTTTTTTGTTGGGGTAGGGACTTTAGGCTTTTCCAGAGGCTTTGGGTAATTTCTTGGTTGACTTGGGGTTCTTGTGTGGCTTCTTGGAAGATTTGTCCTACAATAATTAGAGTAGAGTTCATAAAGTAATAATAATCAGTTGAAACATGAATAAAATTAAATAACAATTAATTTATTTTTATTTTTATTTTTATTATTAAGTAAATAGTTTATAAAAGTATGAAAAGTAATTTAGGAGCTAGTTTATTAGTAAAGAATAGAAAAACCATGTTTAAATAAAAAGTTGACATTCTGGTAGTCACAATAGTCAAAAATATTTAATTTAGTTTGTCAGCATAAAAAACGCTTTAATTTTGACTGTTGGCATACTGACAGTCAGTATTAAACTAGAAAAACACTATGTAAATCACTTATAAAACTTAATTAATATTTTCTGGAGTTTTTTTTTAAGGCCAAAATTGATTATTTTTAAATTTAAAAAATTAAAGATTTGCATATGCAGCTTATGAAAACCAAATGATACAGATTGTAGAGGAAATCTAAAGTAGAGCCCTGGGTACTTTGGCCTGAATTGTCATACCATTGTATTTGTGCTTTTTGTTAAGCAGCAGTGTTTTACTAATAAACCAGTGAAGGTGTCAACATTCAGGCAGTCAGTGTTCTTTCATAGTAACTCTCCTATTAAATTATGCTTAAATTCTGTCACTTTGTTTGCTTAGCTAAACCCCTTTGTTGCAATTTAGGTGACACGTCAATTTGACACAAAGACAACATTATAAATACATATATAAATTCTAGTTTTAACATATGCGTTTTGGCTTAAGTGGACTTCTGGAAATAATCTATAGTTTATCCAGTGAGTTTAAAATAACAGTAAATATCTTAATAGTACAAAGAACACTATGAAAGGTGGCATATGTCTTTTTTCAATGCTTCTCTTAATATACATTTAATAAAAACAGTAGCATAAAATATAAAAATTAGTTTTTTTAGAATATTGTGTATTTTATTAAGAAATTTATGGATTCTTATTTGGGGTCAACATCCAGATATTATTTACTGGTGTTGACCTTAATGTAAAAGTACAAATAAACTTACCTTTTCATAGTAAATTCTATTGGTTTTTTGGCTTGAAAATAAGTCTTTGTTTAAATGGTGTGGACATTATGCCTGTTTCATTTTAATTTTGCAATTCTGACTTAATAATTCACTATGAAAAATTAGCTTGATTTGGAAATGGCCAATTCCGGCAGATAAATACTAAAATAATGTTGACTTGATGAATGTAAACAAATTGTCAACATTCTTTGAGTCAACTTGCAGAATGAGTTAATTCTGGCGGTTGTTGTTCACCTAAAGAAGGTCCTAGACGTCCTCACTAAGGCCAACTTGTTTTGCAAGCTTTCAAAGTGCAAATTATTTCCCACCAAGGTTATGTTCCGTGGTTATTTCATGAAGCCTGAGGGCTTCATAATTGCTCCCTCAAAAGTGGAGGTTGTTTTAAACTGGCCAGTGCCAATGTCTTGCACTGAGCTTTGCCAATTTCTAGACCTGGCCAACTTGTGTAGGAAGTTCATCAAGGATTTCTCTGCCACTGCTCTTCCCCTGAATGACCTTACCTCTAGTAAGGTTTTCTTTGCTTGGTATGCTTCTGCCCAGAAATCCTTTGACAGCTTGAAGCTGGCTTTCACCTCTGCACCAATACTTCCCCGCCACAATCCTGAGCGTCATTTTTTCTGGAAACAGACACATCAGACTACGTGTTGGGGGGAGTACTACTCCAGAAAGAGGAGGATGGTGAAATCCACCCCATGGCTTTCTACTCTTATAAGCTATTAGATTTCAAGAAAAACTATCACATGTATGAGAAGGAGCTCTATGCCATTGTGAGCTCACTCAAACATTGGACAAGATACCTGGAGGAAAGCAAGTATCCCATAACCATCCATACCAACCATAAAAAGCTTTTGTACTTTACAGAAAAACAGAAAATTGTTCCTTGCCTTGCCCAATAGGCAATTAACATCCTGGCTTACAATTTTGCTGTTGAGTACACCCCAGAAAAAGAAATGTGGTTCCAGATGTAATAAGCCAGCATGAGGATTTGAAAGAAAATACTCCACTTGATCATGACTGCAATATTTACGTGGTCTTATCCTCATCTCATTTACTGTTTGGTATCATTGAAATTTTGGCATTTACTTCCCTTGACCAGGAAATTATGGAGGCACAAATGAGCTCTAATTTCCATTAAGAGCTAGAAAAGATGTTGCAACTTTCCTGAAGACTTTGATTGCCAACAACCAGGGTTTTTCATACATTAAGGATACATTGGTGGTTCCTAAAGGGAATCCTAAGCCAAGACAGTCCTACACATGCATGAAGAACCTATGGCCAGAAATAGAGGGTTGCTTAAGACACTTAAATGCTTAGGTTGTTGTTACTGGTGGCCAGGGATGAATATGGACATAAGAGCTTGTATTTCTAACTGCTTGGGATTGAGAGAAAAAAAATCTTCCAACACTAAACCTCAAGTATTACCTCAACTGTTAGCAATATCAGTGTGTTCATGGAGTTCTATTTACATGGACTTTATTTTTGATCTACCTGACAGTGATGGAAATACAGGAATCATGGTAGTGGTAGGATTACTCACCAAATACTTGATTTTTTTTTCAATTCTTGTCATGCACAGCTAAGGATTTGGCACAAATGTTCTTTTGCAAGGTTGTGTGTGATCATGGCCCGACAAAGGATATTATCTCTGACTGTGGAGTTCAATTCACCTCTTTCTTCTGGAAGACCTTGATAGACCAGATAAGGGTTACTATCAACCTTTCAACATCTTTTCATCCTCAGACCAATGGAAAAACAGAGCAGGTGAACCAGATACAGGAAGGATATAACAGACAATATGTAAACTCACATTAAGACAATTGGAGTCAGTTCTATTATCTAGCATAATTATGTTACATCACCTCTATCATGAATATACTTCTGGGAAGTATAATAAACAAGATAAAGGGGAAAATTAAGAATATAATGATAATTTATTGGGTATGAATGCTGTAAATTGTGCCATTAATGCTTTTTGATACGGCCTTCAAATAGTAATATGTGCAAAGATTTGGTCAGTTTTGCTTTCAACTTTGGAAATTCCTTGCCTTCTGTAAATTGGTCTAATATAATCTCCACCCATTACAGAATATCATACCTGCCTTCTTCTGATCCTGGTATGGCCTCACCCCAACATGACCCCCTCTGCCACTCTGTCTACCTAATGAGTGATTGTTGACCCTTGTCTACTATTTAAGTAGAATCAACTCTCCTAATAAAGACAAGTTTATCCACATTTGTGTTGGCTTTAATATTCTTGAAGCCTTTTCCTTTCCTTTTTGCCAAAAAGAATTCCTCATCTTGTAATCCAGGAAATTAGGGTATGTGCCCTTAATTTTGCCCTGAAGACTAACTCAAGGCTAGCTTCAAACCTCAAATATTTTGTTTTAAAGATTTTCTGCTGTGTCCTCCTGGAGGTTATTCCCAGGAGCTGAACACAACAATGAATATGGGATAATATATAGTATCATTGAAATCCATATAATGTCCATGTACGTCATGGTAGTCATGGGGATTATCCAAGTAATGATCCTTTTAAGCCACAATGATTATTCAAGTTGTGTTCTACTTATGATTGGAATGATTTGATCCCTGTAATAGATGACCAAATTATAGTAGTGCCACCAACTTGCTGATTATTTAGTGAGTCAATTTGATGCCACATTTGATGAATCACTTGGGGCTTAATTCTCCAAGAGGGAGTAATCAAAGATGTTGCAATACCTCCTATCATAGTTCTACTGGTAGATCTTGTCATAAATGTGCTGTTTCAGCTTAGTTACAAGGGAGAAAATATTTAGAAATTAGATAATAATCTTTTTTGAGACATAGTGATTATTTAGCTATTGTGAATCATTAGTAACAGGAATATGATTGTTTAGATCACACAGTGGGATAATGAAGGGGGTGGCTTAATCCTGGTAATGAGTCAAGCGCCAAAACAAGGTATCCACTGTAAGGGATCATCATTTTTTAATGTTGTTGGATTTAGAAATTTTAGTCTACTTCCTAATTTGGCTTCAAGTGACTGGGTAATTGGATTGCAGGTCACAAACCTACTTAGTTAGAACCTTGCTGGTAGAATGAGCCTGCTGTTTTGACACCCATTCCTAACTGAAGGTCAGCCTCCTCTGGGGGTAGGTTGTCAGGGAGGTTGTTGGCAGCTTGGGTGCTATATTGTACCAGCTGTTGCTTGATTCCAGGTAGAACAGTCCACTGTTGTTTTTGTCTCACTTTGCAGGGCCTTAGGCAGTTGTGGTGATGAACTTTATATTGATTACATTTTCCAAAATTTTGTACAAGGTAAGTGTTGCTTTTTTACCTTTAGGATGATAGCAGGGCCCAATTTCTCTGGCTGTAATTTACTTACATCAGTATTCATTACCCAGACTCTGTCACTGACCTCATGTTTGTCTTGGATGGGGACAAAGGTAATATGGAGGCGTTTTTTTCTCTCTTTCTAGCTAGTTGCTCTTGGTCTGTATGACTTGAGGGTCAAGTGGGGTGGAACTTTACTGGGTATTTCCAGCTTGGTTCCTGATAGTGCTTGGATAATATTGGGTTGTGTGCCATAGACTAACTCAAAGGGGCTTTCCCCAGTGGATCTGTTCACGCAAGTCTGGCATACAAGCAATGCAGTTGGTAGCTGCTTATACCAGTTCTCAGATCTCCTGGCAGTGATTTTGGCCAGGGCCTGCACTAGGCTGCCATTCAGCTGCTCCACACGTCCATTGACCTGAGAGTGGTAAGGGGTTGTCACTGTGTGCTGGACCCCATTTTTGGTGAGGTAAAAATTGGTATCCTCAGAGGTCAATTCTTTGCCTCCATCAGTTATCAGGAGTTCTGGCTTTCCAAACTTGCTGATTATTTCTTTTTATATGAAGTGCCACACACCATTGCCTGTGTGGAATCTTACTGCTTGTGCCACTGGTCAGCAGGTGGCAAAGTCAATAGCAGTGATTATTTATTTCTTTTTGTTGTGCTTTCCTGGTATGGGGCCTACAATGTCCAGAGCCCACACCTTGAAGGGCAGCTGTGAGCGGAAAGGCAGTACTAATTTAGAAGAGTGTTGATTTTTGCAAATTTCTCAAATACTTCACATTGCTCTAGGACTTCCTGGACATTTTGGTATAGGATTAGCCACCATGCTTTGAGTTTAAGGGATTTTTAGAGGTTGGTGCTCTTGGTATGTCCTTGGTCTCTATGGTAACGTAGGATGATGTCCACTCACTGATGCATAGGGATGTAAGGTATGGTGGTTCCATCAGTCATTTTGTGGTGTAAGTTTTGTACACATCTGAAAATAGGTGTTTGTTCTTGATTACTTCTCCTTTATTATGTCAGTGGTCCCAGGGGAAAGCCCTTGTCCTTTGTTTGGAGTACCAGGAGAGGCCATATTGGGTCAAGTCTATTCTTACCTCTTGTGGCTATAACGTACAGGCACAAAAAGGCATCTGCCATGGCAAGTTCCAAACCAGGTTTGTACTGTATGATCATGTTGAACCTTTCCAGAAGTTCCATCCATTGTGCTTGTTGGTGGGAGAGGTTTGCCTGGGCTTTAAAGTATATGAGCAATTTTTTGTTGGTTGGGGATGTAAACTCCTCCTGTTGTTCTAAGTAACAATGCCATTTGATCAAACAATGCACAATGGCCAACAATGCTTTGTTGTGTATAGGGTATTGACACTCACTGTCTGTAAGTTTGCATGATTTGTAAGCTACAGGCAGGAAGTTACCATCACTGTTCTTGATTTTTAGTACTTCTCCAATGGATGTGTTGGAGGCATATGTTTCCATTTGATACTCCCCATTGTGTTTGCATTATTGTAGAATAAGTGCAGTGGTGATTTTTTCCTTAAGACATCTGAAACAAGGGCCACATTGGGGGGTTCATACAAATTTGGATTTTGTGCCAGTTAGGGCAGACACAGGGGTAGTCAGGACGCCATAGTCAGGGATGAACTGCCGCATGTAGGCAATCATTCCCAGGAATGTGCGGAGCTCTGACTTGTCTTTTGGAGGTGAAATTTTGCAGATTGCTTGAATTTTCTGATCATCAGGTTTGATGCCATCCTTTGAGACTATGTGTCCCAGGAAGGGAAGCTGTTTGCAGAAGAATTGGCATTTAGAGGGCTTAGCTAGCAGTTTTTATTGTTCCAGGATAGTAAACACTGCTTCCAGGTCCTTGTGATGCTGTTCTACTAAAGGGCTGTAGACAATAGTATCATTCAGGTATACTAGGGCATGTTTGCCAATATGGGGGTAAACACCTTGTTCATAAAAGTCACAAAGGTTGAAGGTGTGTTTGTCATTCCAAAATTGAGCACCACACACTCGTACAATCTGTATTTAGTGCAAAAGGCCATTTTGGGTATATCTTCCTCCTTGATGTGGATTTGGTTATAACCTGCAGTTAGGTCAATTTGGAGAATACGGTGGCGCAGCCCAGGGCATCAAAGAGGTTGCCAATGAGTGGGAGCAGGTAGCAATTCTTGATGGTGACTTTATTGAGGGCTCAGTAATCCATGACCAATTGAAAGATACCATCTTTCTTTGCCACAAAGAATACAGTGGCACCAAAAGGAGACTGTGAGGGGCAGATAAGTCCTTTCTCATGTGCCTCCTTGAGGTAGGCACGTAGGGCATCATCTTTGTTTGGGGTGAGTTGGTAGATGGGTTTTGCTTTAGGTACTGCTCCTTTGAGTTGGATGGAGTATTTTATGTGCTTCTCAGGCGGTAGTCTTGGTAGCGCCTCTTTGAAAATTTCAGGATGGTGGGCTACAATTTTTCAATCCTGAGGCGTGGTGGTCCCTTGGTGGTCCCTTGGTAGTCTCTGAAGTGTATAATTGTGTACTTAAAAGAGTCCCAGTCAATTGCCTTGAGGTTCTCCTTTTCATCAAGGGTTTTTGTAATGCGCACAAAGACATGGTTTCATAGGAACTGGTCTGCTAAGTCAGGGTAGATCTGGTGATTGATGCCTTCACGCTTGATGGTTAATACTGAGATTGCCCATTTTACATGGGGATTATTCCTTTGTAGCCAGTCCAGTCTCAGTACAACATCAAATTTGGGGAAGTCAATGACAGGTCCCTGGATAGTGGAGTGCAGGTTCTATATCATGATGGAAAAAGGGGCAGTTTCCTTTGTCATGGCAATGTGATGTTCATTGGCTAAGACCATGCTTTTAATCTGCAAAGAATTAGTGGCCAGCTTGAACTTTTCTACAAAGCTGCTGTTGACTAGGGTTTGGTCTGTGCCCGAGTCTAGTAGTGCTGAGCCTGTGTAAATGCAAACCAGAAATGGTAGGACATCAGTTTATTGGGATGTCTGGCAATGGTGTAAAGTATGGGGTCTTCCAAGGACACTTGGATCATTGGGCATTGGTCCACGTCCTTGAGGCGGTACTCATTGTTGGGTAAGTCAGGAGTTGCGTGGGGAGAGTTTGGCTTGCTTAGTGCTCTCCCCGGGCTTTTCCCTTGTCTTTATTGCCTTGCCTGGCGGTGACATGGAAATGGGTGTGGTTTGACTGGCCATTGTTTTCATTTCCATGCTCATTTGAACCTGTGGGTTTGTGGTTGGTGTTGTTTCTGTTGCCTCCAGGAGGTGGTTGAGAAGAGTGTCCGCTTGGATGGGAATCCTTGGGTTTTTCTTATTTTCCAGTTTATGCCTTATGGAGGGCGTTGGATGTTTGTTCCACTTTCTCTGCTTTGCAGTACAAACTTTGCAGGTTGTTTGCTTGGTCCAGGTTTATGTGTCTCATTATGTGCAACTTGATAGTGTTGTAGTACATGAGGTGGGTAGCTGGAGTGTCAAAAGCCATATCTGAGGGGGCACAAGTTGCAGTTCCTTGTAGGCACAGGTGAGCTTCTTCACAGTGCCAGTCTGGGTTAGGTTCTTTTCTTGGTATATGATCATAAGTGTGGTGTCTTTTAGCACAAATCTTTCCAATAAATCTTGCTAAAAGGTGTCCCAGTTCTTCTCTGTGTGCTCTTCATGCCACTTGTTGCACCAAGTGACAGCGTTGTGGGTCAGTCAGATGGAGATTTCTGCAATCCAAAATTGCTGTGGGCAATCCATCTGGGCCAGCTTGCTCTGATCAGACTAAATCCATGCAGCAGTGTGTGTTGTTGACCCCGGTAAAAGGTTCCAAGACAATGCTTCATAGTCTTTGGGCCACATACACTGGCATGGTTCCTTCTTCTGCTGTGGTGTGGGACAGGATGATAGGTGCTTGGAAGAATCCTTGTTCCAACAGAGCGTTGAAAGCAGGGATCAACACAAGCATGTTCTGGTACAGGACAAAACCTCCTAGTATTGTGGTACCCTGCAGGTATGGCATCCAGTCTACTGGGAGGCCAGACATGATTCTTTTGTAGATTAGTTGTTTGCAGCAAGTACGGACAATAGGTGGAATTTTAAAGGAAAAGGTAGGATGTGAAACCTATCTGTGCTACCAGTGTTGTAACTGTGCTGTTTTAGCAGAGTTACAAGGGGGAAAATGTTTAGAAACTAGATGATATTCTTTATAGGGAGATAATGATTATATAGTTGATTTGAATCATGGATAACAAAAACATGATAGCGTTGATCACACAGTGGGATGGTGAAGGGGGTGGCTTGATCCCAGTAATGAGTCAAGCATCAAAACAAGGTATTCACTGTAAGGGATCATTATCTGTTCAGGTTGATGGATTTGTAAATTTGAGTTGACTTCTTAGTTTGGCTTCAAGTGGCTGGGTAATTGGATTGCAGGTCACAAACCTGCTTAGTTGGAACCTTGCTGGTAGAATGAGCCTGCTGTTTTGACACTTGCTTTTAATTTTCAAGGTGTTGCAAATCCCATTATTCATGCATTATCAATTTTTCTTTATTAGAGTCACATTTGGAGTGTAAAATACTCCAGGTCTCTTTTGCAACTCAAAATGGCTTTAAACCAAATTGGGTAAAGGAATTGTTTACATTCTGGCTGGTGACATGAGTGATCCTTGATCCACTTATGAAAGTGGCTAGTAATCTACCTGTCCTTTCACTCATTTATAATAAATGTTTTTCAAACAATAATCATTTTGATTCATCCAATAACCTTAAGTTCTATTCATACTTTCTCCCTGTAATTTTTGCTATACTTTGATGCCATCCCCCTAGTTGTATCTAGAGGAGATCTATGATAATTATCATTCCCAGTGCCTTAAGATAAAACCCCTATTCATCCCAGAATACTAACTTTTGGATTAGTATAAACCCAATTATACTGCTAGGATTTCAATCTGTGTCCCTTGGGCACACCTAAGAACATAATAACAAAGGCAAGGAAATAATTGCCAAGTTTGAGATCCCTGATCTCCTAATCACAGACAGAGAAAAAACTTACTACCATTGACACCAATATCTACCTTGTCAATAATAGTATCAAACACACTGTTACCAGCCCTTGTCATTATAAGCTAATGATAGAGTTGAGAGATTAAATGTTTTTCTGGTAAAAGCATTAAGTAAATTATCTTCCAAAATCTTTGCTTCTGGGCTGACATGCTCCCAACAGCATTGATGGTATATCACACCCTTGCAAATTGTAATACTGAAAAAAGCCCATATGGACTTGTATATAGAAATAGCCCAACTATTGTCAGTACTACTCTGGGGCCATAAATACCCCTACCTAAACAGGTGCCAGGAGAAAACAGCCCTTAAGTACAACCATCCAGGAAAGACTGAGAAGATAATGAAAAATGGTCAGAAATAAAAGCAATACAAAACCAGGAAGAAATATTTCAAGTAGGAGACATGGTCTGGGTTGTAAACCCCAATCCTAAACAATTTGAACCCAATGCTAAGGATAACTGGAGTTTCTGTATAAGTCAAGCCAAAGAACACCAATCTTTTTAAAGGAATTATGGCACAAAATGGACCAGATCTCATGAACTATGATTGGCTCCATCTTTTTAAAGCAAGAATTGCCCAAAAAAATTTATAGAAACCTGTCTTCAATGCCAAATGGATCAGAATCAAGCATTAACTCTGGAAATTCTCAAGAAAATTCCAAAAGCTCCAATTTCCAGCACCTAAGGGTGAGATAACACAGATCTACAACTATCTCTCTTGGGTAAACATTTCCCTAAGGATCAACCCTGTAATAGTTAATCTTTGGCACTCTTAGCTTACATTTATTTATATAGTGATTAATTGTTTTGAATCCTAAGCAGAACATTACTTGTACAGCCTCATGACTGCCATGATGTACATGGGCATTTTGTGGCTTTTCATGATACTATATTATACCCTTCTTCTTTACTCAATAAATTATTGCTGTGTTTAATTTCCCCCTTTATTTTGTTTTAAATCTTCCAATAAGTATATACCTTCCAATATCAATATATATATACTTTAACTACATTTCTTAATAAGAGCAGTCTTTCAATAAAGTTTGGTGATTAAATATTTTTGAAATCAAGCGCCAAAATGAGAAAATGAGAAGTGAGCTCCTTTTGAAATAATTAAATTTAAATGTAGAGAAATAAAAATAAAACCTTTAATTTTTCATAAATAAGACATCAAAGATCAATGCGTTCCATTGCAGGTACTCTTGTATCCGTTTTAAAGCCTCTGACATAAAGATGTTGGGGTTCAGAGTTAGATATAGCCATATGTCCTTGAACGATCCCAGAAGTGATCAAGTAAGTTTCATTTTGCGGGGTGTATACCTCAATAATATTGGGTTTCCAGAAGACATAAACGTTCCCTTGCTTATCACATTTAACATCATTATTTTTTGAGTTTTTGCTGCCTACACCAAGCACTCTAGGATCCATTTCCTTGTTCAAATGGATTTCAATAAGTTTAATGCTACCACGTCTCGGAGAAGATTGCCAAATACCATAGAACTTATTGTCAGGACCTATAGTAAATGTACCAACATAACCATTCAGCGTGTGCACCTCGGTTATAGTACCATCCTTGTACATACCAATGCAAGTTTTGTAACCGTTATAAACGTCTGCTGACAAACCAATCATATATTACATCTTTGTTCTTGTCCAAAGCAATGCCGGTGAGGATAAAATGTGGGCTGGATTATTTAACTTTGAGTAATGATCCCTGGAGGGTGTACTCAGCAAGTTTGGCAGGATGGTTTGTGAAAGCGTACGCTTTGTCCTTGGAGACAAACAAGAGTCCGCCAGTATTACGAGCCTCATTGGTTGCCTTGTACATGACCCCTGAAAGAATGTCTTGAAAAAGATGGCTATTTCCAGAAATGATAGCGACAATGCTACCATCATCAGTAGCTGTCAAGCCAGAGATGAAGCTTGTTATGTTGACTGCACTGTTCATATCAAAGGCCGCAGTGGGCTTGGTTTCATTGGCCAGGACCAAATTCAAAGGAAGAAGAAAGAGGAAAAACATATTCATTGTTGTAAATTGAAACTGAAGGACTCTTTTTGAATACTAGTTTATATACTATCCCCAGGAGCCTGAGTTAAACTCTGGTGCGCCTAGACTTGAAATGCTAATTATTTGTCCAAACATTCCCTGCTTTGAAGCAGTCGTAATAAAATGTAATTTAAACTATCAAATAAACAATAAAGTATGTTTGTCTAAGGACGGCTATTTTTATTTAAAATAGTTATGAAACAAAGCAAATCATCATTGGATATACGTCATACTAAACCATGCTATTCAGCGCTAAGCTCAACATAATAAAGGCTAGGGTTGTGGCGGATTTGAGATGGTGGCTGCTTTCTTATAAAGCAACCACCTGGATCAATCTTGGCCCCAGTTCTATTGGAATTGGGGCCTTTCTTTTGCCACTGGCGGACGATTTTGTTTTGGATCTTATTCTATACATTGATGGGTAGAATGAGACCCTGGTACAAGTAAAATTTTAAAATAAATAAAAAACTACATATTTTCTATTATAAAAATTAATTAAAACTTTAATTTTAATTGCTATATATATCATATGTATTGTTTCAGTTTTTTACAACACCTCCTTGGTTTCGTATATAATTCCCACTGGATGCCAAGCGGTGGTACTTATTTCTGGAGGAACAAAAGGCTTTCCTCATTTGAATCCTTTCTGGAAAAATTGGGGCTCCCAAGGTAGAGTAATCCACAGTTCCAGAAAGCACATGATTTTCCTATCCATGTCATGGGAAATCCCAGAATCTGTTCCAGAACTGTCCACCACAGCCCTAATAACGACCAATAAGCCAAAATACCTGGGCTCTCGATTATCAACCCTATTATTAAAAGAACTTAAACTAAATTATTTTGAATCCCAATCAAGAATTCTTGTAATGACAAGATGAGTCATCAAGCTGTTACAGGTACACTGCTGTGGTATAACTGGCAATTACCTGAACTTCAGTTCGAACCTCTGGTTTGAAATTCATCTTTTGCAAGTATCCACTCAATCCAAAACCATCTCTCTAAACCCTCTCAATTCCAATATTCACAAGCATAACAAGAGTATTTAAACTCTTCAAATTTATCAAATAAAGACACAAGTATTTTAAAAAATCTTTGACTTTGGCTATTTTAAAGTTTATTTAAATCTTGGATTTCACCTCTGATTTCCAACTTTGAATCTGCCAACTCCAGGAAGGCAATACCTCTGTCTTTAAACTTATAAGACCGTAAGAACTGACCTTTACCCCTGTTATATATTACTGCTCTCAGAGTTGTGACAGGTATCAAAATGGTAACTTTGTTCAATACTTAACCGCTATGGTGTATTTATAGATTGAACTTCAGTTTTTAGAGTTTGGCTGTAAATCTTTACAGAAAGTTCTTGTTAAATTATTATATAGTATATTTAGCTTAAATTAATTATCAACTTGGTCCTGTGGCTGGTATGCTTTAGGTTTAGATACCCACTCCATTTCTGACAACATTTTTTCCAACCACCTTATTTTCTGAGCTTTATTTTCCTTGCCCCTTATTTCAGCCACATTAACCTTCAGAATAGAATTGTCATAATATAGCATCATCCATGTAAAAACCCCAAAAATAAATTTGGCTTTTTCTTTTGAATTTCACTTAAACTTTCAAAATTAAAAATTAGCTTTTAACATCAAGATCAATTATCTCAGCCAAAAAACATCCTCCACAAATAATTAAAGTGTAAACCCATTTTTTTGGGAATTTCCAACATGTGAAATGTTAAGATCAAACTGTTTTATTCTGAATGCTACCTCTGATAGACACAAAAAATCACACACTTAAAAAATCATAAGGTGGATGACCTTCTAAGGGCAGGTATTAAATTGAATCTAATGTATCAGTTTAATATATTAGATTTTTGAGATAGTATTTTTACCACCAATATAATTTAAAAATCTAATTTAAATTAACCTTCATTAAATTTAAATTAAAATTAAAATTTTGCTGTGAATATACTTCTGTCAAGTATATAGGACAAAAAATAAAGAAATAATTGTGAAGAGAATGATACTTAATCTTGTTTAAGAAGAACAACCAAATATTTGGCAGTTGAGTCATTTCTTGGTGAATCATTTCTCTAACAGGAAGTAATAAAAATGTTTAAGCATATCCCCCTGGGGTGCCAGAAAGCAGAACTTTGGAACCTTCTTGAGGGTATTAGCAAGGCGTTTCTGATATTGACCCAACTTTCTACTGATACAGGTAGCTGAGAATTTTTCTGCATATGTCTAGCTTTATACAGATGGATTTGGTTGTGATGCATGATTTATGTGCCAAGTGAGAGCCATTTCTTTGAAATCACTGACAATTCTAGGTGCAATACACCATCTCAAAAACCTCATCTCACCGGCTTTTTGTAATAGAGTCAGTATTTACTATATAAAAGCTAAAAAAGCTTAATAAAAATGATTAAACAGAAATTTTTTATACATGGTTTCAATTATAGCATCTCAAAAACTGTATCAAAAAATGCTATAATAAATAAAACAAAAAGTGTGTAATTCAGAATAGATTTTTAAGTATAAAAGTACATAATAAATACCCTAAAAACGGCATCACAAAAGACGCCATCTAGAAAGACGGCATCAAAATCCAATAATCAATATATTTTTTGTAGTAAATCCAGGCCTTTCCTTTATTAGCTAGAAATAAAGAATAGTATTAATTTGAGACCCCTCCTACTAAATCAACAAAATTAAAGCTTTTTGATAGTACTGGCTCCCTGTAACTCAGGTATTAGAAAGAAACTTTTCATATACTGGTTTTATTACTTACCATACAGGGAACTTTGATATTTGATATCAATAATAAAATTTCCCACTGGTGATTTTGTATAGTAAAAAGGGTATTTACGCAGTTGCAAAAGACGTCATTACAAAAATTTACTAGGCTCCCTGCCAGGGAGCCAGCCTGCAGCAGGTTCAGGGGAACTTGCGGGCAGACAGCCCGCAGGCCCAGAGGAAAGGGCCCACCACAGGATGGGGGCTAACTTTAAAATATGAGAGAACAATTTTCCAAGCAAGGCCCAAGGCTCACTGGTGGGCACCATAGAGTCAACTAATCCTGTAAGTCTTATGTAGAGGACTTGTATAAATGGGTGGAGGTTGACTCAATAGCAACCATGATTTTCTGCTTGTGGTTGGGCCGCAGGGTCACCAGAGGAGCCATAGGCACTAAATAGGCAGGCAGTGTTGTGATCTGAGGCGCAGCACAGAGTCACAATGGGAAATCTTAACATTAGGATTTGATTTGTACTAAGTCTTGGTTAGAATGGCAGGGAAGGATATACAATTACCTTGTGATCCTGATTGAATAATATCTGCTAGACATGGCTAGAGAGGCGCCATAGTATGTAGAGATAAAAAGACAAAAATTTGAATAGAACTTAAATTTTATTGGTAGAAGTGAAATGGAATATATACTGTGTAGCTTTACTACAAAACAGTACATGGACGGTAGGATCACTTGCCACAAGAATGAGTGGGGCAAGTGAGTTGCCCAGAATCAGGAAACTGAACAATTGAATTTTCCAATTTGGAGCCAGACTCATTTCAAAGGGCAAACACAAAAGAGAGAGATTTAACCTCAAAATAACCCATCAAAGGCAAAATCAAAACATGGTGAATGATGGCCTTCACAACATTGCCCCCCTCTTGATTGACCTTAGGGGGTGGTACTTTCAGAGGAACTTGACATGCACACAGGCAAATGGTCAACCACTGGAGAGGAGTTTTACAGTATACTCTGATCCTCTCTTGAAGGTCACTTCCAAGGGCCCAATCCACAATGAGTCTAGTTTATGAGTGAGTCCTCCTACTCTATGCTGATAGTAAAGAACGTGGTCCCCAATGTTGAACTCAGGCAGGGGGGATCTCCTGGTATTGCTAGGGGAGAGCTCTAGCAGCTTGGTCTTATGGGTGGACGTGTAGACAGAAGCCTGGATATCAATGATTTGGTTAAATAGATCCTTGATATGCTCATCAGGGTTCTTGGCCTTATCAGAGGAGAGTAGGGGGGCCCAAGAGCAACGGGTAGTGGCTTTACAACCATACAACATAGCAAAAGGGGAATACCCAGTGACACAATGTTTGCTAAGGCAATAGGAAAAGAGAGCAGCAGGTAAGTATAGATCTCAGTTTGCAGTGTCAAAATAAGTGAGTTTCCTCATGATAGAAACCAGAGTTGAATTTGCGCACTCAACCACCCCATTGGTGGAAGGATGATAGGTGGAGATAAAGACTGGTGAATCCCCAAGGCTTCAACAACAGAAGTTACTAAATTAGCATTGAAGTTAGTCCCATTGTCAGATAAAATCACTTGAGGGCAACCATGGCAAAATAATACATCTTGTAACAGGAAGGTAGCAGTTGTCTTAGCTGTGATGTCCTTTGTAGGGCAAGCCTCTACCCACTTGCTGAAATGATCAACCACAATCAAAATAAAGCAACACCCAGAACGTGAGCATGGGAGAGGACTTACCGGATCAATGCTGACAGTGTGG
This sequence comes from Entomophthora muscae, assembly GCA_014839935.2. NCBI lineage: Eukaryota > Fungi > Entomophthoromycota > Entomophthoromycetes > Entomophthorales > Entomophthoraceae > Entomophthora > Entomophthora muscae. The sequence continues at coordinate 15,271 of QTSX02005185.1, read as the reverse complement.
AAGGCATGTTGTGGAGGGACTAATTTGAACTCGTGGGAAGCAGCTTGAGGCCTTTGTAGTTGGCAATTGTGGCAGCTAGCTATGATGTCTGGGATCAGCAGGCAAAGATTCTCCCAGAAGTAACTCTTTTGAAGCCAGTCAAAGGTCTTGGCAATACCTCCATGCCCAGTCTCTTTATGAGCTTGCGACCCCACCAAGAGGCAAAGACTGGGTTATACATAAGGCAGATAAAGATCTTGTACCTTCTTGAAGAGCTGATTATTGCATATGAGGGTGTCTTTGGATAGCTTGGACAAGGCCAGTTGTACTTCTTCTGTCTCACTTTCCCACAAAGACGGGTACCCAATTAGTTGGTATAACCAGTCAGCCTCTTCAGGGTGCAAGGCAAGAATGGGCATTCTGGAGAGCCCATCAGTGTTCTGGTGTTGAATCCCGGGACGGTGGAGCACTGTGAAGTTGTATCCCTGCAGACGTAGAGCCCATCTAGCTAGGCGCCCTTCTGGTTCCTTAAGTTATTGTAACCATTTGAGCAAAGCGTGGTCAATAATCACAGTGAAATGGATGCCGTATACATAATGGCGGAACTGCTTGGCAGCATGCAGCACAGCAAGGCACTCTTTCTCCATTACACTATAGTTCTTCTCATGCTTGTTCAGGCCACAAATGGAATAAGCTACAAGGTGATCTACACCTTCATCATCCAGTTGATTCAAGATGGCTCCAATGGCCAGGTTGCTAGCATCAGTATATAAGATGAATTCCTTATCATAGTCAGGATACACTAGGATGGGAGCCTCTTTAAGTTTTTGCTTGAGAGTCTCAAAGGCTTGTTGTTGGCTGGCAGTCCATTCAAAAGGGACGTTACACAACAGCTGGGCCAAGGGATTGCTAGTGTCAGCAAAGTTATGGATGAATTGTCTATAGTATCCCATCATGCCCAGAAAGACTTGAACTTCTTGCAGATTGGTGGGCAGGAGCATTCTGTCAATGGCCTCAACTTTCTTGGTCATGGGAAAAATCCCCGTCTGAGTCGCCTCATGACCCAAGAATTCAAGGTTTTTCTTGAAGAAAGCACATTTTGTTGGTTTTAACTTAAGGCCAGCCTCTCAAATCTTTATGAACACTTCCTTAAAGTGAGCCAGGTGATCTGTAAAGGTAGCACTAAAAACTGTTATATCATTTAGGTATACTAAGACACATGAAAGCTTCAAGTCACAGAGGATGGAGTCCATGGCTTGTTGGAAGGTAGTCAGGGAATTGCAGAGTCCCTGCGGCATACAGATAGGCTCAAACAGTCCTTCAGAAGTGATGGGCGTGGCCTTCTGTCTATCCTTGGGAGAGGGATCAACTTGCCAGTACCCAGATGCTAGGTCCATGGCAGAGAAGAACTTGGAGCCCCCAAGGCGGCAGAGAGCATCATCAATGCGTGGTAAGGGGTAGGAATCCTTTTTGGTTAAAGAGTTCAATTGTTGGTAGTCCATCACAATACAATGACCTCCTTCTTTTTTAGTATGAAAAAGGGGGAGGACCATGGACTTTGGGAAGTAGCAAGTAGTCCAGCTTCTAGAAGTTGCTTGAGCTCTTTAGACACCTGAGCATCCTCTACACAACTGCAGCAATAAGGCTTAGCGTGGAATGGGGGAGTGTCACCAGTATCAATCTGGTGAATTACGCCTTTGGCTAGACCATAATCAGCGCTATCTTTAGCAAAAATATCTGAAAATTGATCCAGTAGGTCAAGCACCTATTTCTATTGAACCAGAGATAGTTGCAGAAAGTCTTGAGCAGTGAACAAGGATAGGAATTAGGGCTTGTTCTCATGTAAATTAAAGTCCTGGAACGTACTAAAGTGATATAGTGATAGGACGTCAGGGGCATTCAACAACTTGCCATAGTCAATAACCTGCCCTCTAGACATATGCATGGGGAGAGCAGTTAAGTTGGCAACCAGCAGCTGAACAGGGTCTTTATGAGAGACATCCAAGATTATGGACAGAGATAGGGTTCATTGTGTCCTAGCAAGCGAGGAGAGTATAACTCTAGGAAAATACTTTCAGGTAGCTCATACAATATTTGGAAGTCTAGAATAGCCTGAGATCCAGGGGAAATGGTTACAGCAGAGGTGGTCAAAAGAGGAATACCTTCAGACGCAAGGAAGCCATAGGAGGTCACTTCATGTTGGAGGAATGTATATGGTATTTTAGAGTGAAAGCACCAGTGAAATATTCTAAGCCACATTTCTTGAGGCGCTTCCCAGGAACTTTAACTGACTCTTCAAAGATCAGAGAGACCTTGTACCCTAAGATAGAGAGGTAGCTGTCCTTTAAGTTGATGATCCCATTGTATTCCCTAAGAAATTGAGTACCAACAAGGAGGTTGTAGCTCTTATTCTCCAAGACACCGGCAGGCACAGCCAAGAGTAGCTTACCAGACCACATGGGAAGAGCAGAATAAGCTCCTATAGCGCAAGTCATGGATAGCCCAGCTGTGCCATACAACTGATTAAAGTTAAGTTCAGAGACAAGTTTGAGCTTCTTGACAAGCTTTGAGGAGACAACATTAACAGGAGACCCTGTGTGTAAGATAGCCTTAATTTTCACCTTCTGAATTGATATCTCCACACAAGTGGTAGTACAACCAAAGGGAGGGAGGAAGCCAGAATTTCTTGAGCTTCTTTCAGTTCTTTGTCCTACTTTTTGATAGTGCATCTTAGGCCCAGGAACTCCTTATAGACTGTCTAGAGAGGAAGCAAGACTGAGACATTTTTGAACACAACATCAGCAACCTCAGCAGCTTCCTTGGAAGACTCAACAAAAACAGGGGATCTCTTGGCTTGAGTGGGGTATGGGTAAGAGAAAACCTCTTTGGCTTCAGCAGAGGCTTGACAGTTGTTGTAGCTTTCCCAGAACATAGCTTATAAGGGACTGCAATAGTTTGAGGGACAGCAAGGACTGAATACCCATAGGTGTTGGGATCTTCCATATTGGAATTGTCCATGTCAGAGTCATAAGAGATTTCATAAAATAGCATCAGAATGGGAGGAGCCTCAGACTCAGCAATGGAGGGGGGAATTAAGAGAGACTGGGAAGAATTATCAACCAAGAGTGTCTCTGCCTCTAGGTTGACTGTTTTTTCCTGTCTGATCTTTGAGATCAGCTCCTTCAACCCAAGTGTTGGTGAAGACTTGGTAATGGCGACCTATCTGCCCACAGTTATGGCAACCCTGGCCTTGAGGAGGATTCCGCAATTTCATGGTGATGATACGCTGGCCACGTGAAGACAAACCAGAGTTAGAGGCGGCACAATTCTCCCACACAACTACCCCAGAATGGGTAAGGTGCATATCCTGCAACAGTGTCTTTATGCTTTTCATAGAAGAAAGTATGACTTTATGAGCCTTGAAGTAAAGACACAGAAGCTTTTAACCTTGAGGGCTTGAGCGCAAGCCATGTACGCTTCATGTGCAGTCAACTGTCAGCTTGTAATCAGTTGCTGTCCCTCCATGTAGAATCTATCTGCAAATTCAGCTAGGGTCTCCTTTGGTTTGAAAGCAATGTGCATGAAAGCATCTTTCATCACTTCCAAACTAAGGTCACCATCAAATTTGCCAATCAGAAGCTGCTTCATATCTTCCCAGGTCTCAATAGTGGGAAGCTCTGGCACTACCACCTCTTGACAGGTTGGGTGGAGACAGGTTATAATATGTTCCTTCTTAATCTCATCAGAGGCTCTTCTAATGACAGTTTCATATATAGTTAGGAAAGCTGCAATGGTTGAGGTGTTGGGATTGAAGACTTGCTTAAAGGTAGGCTTGAAGTGTGCTTCAGGAGTTGGATCACCATTTTTGCTATCAAGTACATTTATGTGTGGGGAAAATTCTGCTTCAGATTTGGACAGGGGCTGCCTGGCCCACAACTGATAAACACTCTCTTCAAGAGTAGTCAGGGTCTCAGCAGTTTGGATGCCCATATTATTAGCTAGGGTGGTCTGCTGCTCAGTAAAATCTAGGTGTTGGCCCTTTGCAGTTACTACCAAGGAAAGTTCAGCCAGTTGGGAGGTAAGAGACAGACCCACCAAAAGACAAGGAGCAAAGCTGACATTCACTGAATTGATTAAATCACTCATTTCTTGTACCACTTTATCAAGCTCAGAGTGGTCTTGTTTCAAATGGTCCACCTCATTAGCTAGAGCTATTAACTCTCTAGCTCAGTAAATGCAGGGAGCTCCTGACAGGCCAGGGCAACAGCCATCTTTATCAGTAACCCCAGTTGAACTAACAGCAGACACCATCATCTCACGCAAGGTAGTGACCTCTTGTTGTAAGTCAGCAACTTGAGTTGTCAGAGCAAGCACTTTGGGATATGGCTGAGGGGCTTTGGTAGGGCAATCCTGACTGTGGGTGGACGTTATTAACTCTAAAATGGCATCCCATAGTCTCTTCTCTCTATCCGCCAAATCATCAGATGGAGGAGAAGGCGGGGCATGTTATAGTAGAAAATCAAATGGAAGGGATAGTGCACCCTTGTAAAACCCAAAATCAGCAAAGAACCGCAGCCAAACCCCTGAAAGAAATTGACAACTTAAATATTGACATAGACAAAAATGAGTCAAAGCTGGGGTTGCCCAAATAGCCCTCAAAAATCTGGATCTGCCATATTTTTCCCCAAATAATTATGACAAGAAAATTACGCGTTATACGCTATTAAGAGATGGCTGCGCTTGACCCGCTGGTCACCAATTTTTTTGAATTATGACGCCATTGACTTGAATTCCAATGCAGGATCACCAACTGCTGAAAATATTTTTGCCAGCCAATAAGAAGCCGCGGAATCCCCCCTGCCTCATCCTGAACTCCCTTAAGTCTTCCCCATTTCCCCTCTAGAAACTTAATTCTAGATAGCTTATTATCACTCAAATAAAAGAAAGTCTTCCAAAAAAATGGTTGCTCATCTGGTGCTGTTTGCCCCTGTCTTAGAGAAACTAGCCTCTGTCATGGTCAAGGTCACCATCAATTCCATGTCGGCATCCTGGCCCTCTCTCTACATGTTGACACCTCCTGATTCATATTCTAATTTGCCCCTACATATCACTCTGACCACAAAAATTTTGTTGTACATCTTCTGCTACACCAATGCTGGCTCCAAAATGTTGACAGCGTCTTCCAGAATTGGTATCCTGTTGCTCAAGCAACTCACAATTTGTCTTTTATACCCTCATTGTCTGTCCTTGAATCATGCAGCTTATCAATTCACTCTAACAGGGCATCTGGTTTGGGTGTAGACAATCCATTCACTTGAGTCTGGAGTTTGGCAATGGTAGTGGAAGTAACAGCCCTTTCTTGATTAAATTCTTTGCCAAGTTTGCAGAGACCTTTTTCAGCAAGGGCTGCTACTTGCTATAATTGGTTGAAGGAGTAAACACTGAACTTGTTGAGCTGCTGCACAAGTTTTTCAAAATTGGTGAGATAGGCATTCAGGGTGAAATCTAATTGGGTGTGCCAGGGCTGTTCCAAATGGTGAAACTCATGTAGACGCTCTCTGACGTACTTGGAGATGGACTGGCACATTTGTTCAATTGAATTGACCAAGCAGGTTTGGGAGGTGACAAAGTTGCGCTGATTGTCTGATACCAGAGAACAGTAAGGGTGGATCCACTGCTAGTAGACTGCAAACTAATCCCAGTGATGAGTGATGGCATCTTGTAGAGATGAAATCTCCTGAACGTAGAGCCCTAACACCATTTGATGATGGGCTAAGGCGGGAGTACAAAGGATGACAATAGGTGTTCAGCAGAGCCAGCCACTGAAAAGAGATGCTGTGGAAATTGTGGAGCTACAATCAATTTGTAGTATTCTTCTCAAATGAACTGTAATAAGAGGCAAGGGATAAGCCCTTCATGGGCTATCCCAAGGGCTTCTGTCATGACTTGTTCCAAGTCAGGGGTACCCAAAGGGTATGCCATTAGGCAGGGACCATTCCTGAGGTTCATTACAGTAGGGACAATAGGCAGGTTGGTGATGTCTTTCTCAATATGAGGACTGTTAATTATAGGCAAAGTTGTCTCTTGTATGGAAGGAGGCAAAGGTCCTGAAAACGTGGTTGTGAAAGGGATAACCAAGGGGCTTACAGCCTCTGTATTGAGCATCATTTTTGTTGTGATCTGAGGTGCGGCACAGAGTCACAACAAGAAATCTTAACCTTAGGATTGGATTTGTACTAAGTCTTGGTTAGAATGGCATGGAAGGCTATACAATTACCTTGTGATCCTGATTGAATAATATCTGCTAGACGTGGCTAGAGAAGCACCAAAGTATGTGGAGACACAAAGACAAAAATGTGAATAGAACTTAAATTTTATTGGTTTAAGTGAAATGGAATATATACTTTGTAGCTTTACCACAAAACAGTACATGAACAGTAGGATCACTTGCCACAAGCATGAGTGGGGTGGGTGAGTTGTGAAGAATCAGGAAACTGAACAATTGAATTTCCTACTTTGGAGCCAGACTCATTTCAAAGGGCAAAAACAAAAGAGAGAGATTTGTCCTCAAAATAACCCATCAAAGGCAAAATCAAAACATGGTGAATGATGGCCTTCACAACAGGAAGACAGTTATATTTCCCTGGAAATTTAATGGTTGCTTGTTATACCAGATGCCTTCACATCCAATGAGTTCTGGTTCTCTGGTTCTGGATTTGGGTTTTTAGATTCAAATTTCTTCTAAGGTGAACTCTGAATAGGCATGATTTAGAAGAAATTTCATAAAATGCACCAGGCTGTAAGTTGCTTTGGGGAATGGTATAACTTGGGTGGCTTATCCACAATTTATTGGGGTTAGCTGGTGAAAGGGGCAGAGCCAGAGAAATCAATCTGTAAATGAAAAAGTGCTAAAATTAGATATGGGATGACCTGAGAGAACCAGAGGTTCATAACACTTTTTTTTGTAAAAATGGCAATGGTAAAACTTTCTGGTGGCCCCTGAGTATAAGTATGCACATATGTTATGGGAATTTTTTTGAAATCCTTTGGGCTGGGTGGTAGCATTTACCAGGGTTTGGAAATCCTTGGTGGCATCAGAAGTTGTTAGCATGTTTTTTTTCTGGATTCAGATAGAGAATCTCAAACTCTCTCTTTGAGGCATTAGACTTGTCATGATCTGGCAGGCCTTGTTTTTGGATAATTCATGCAATGCTCCATTAGCATAGGGCTGATTGGTCACAGGAATACTATTCAAGTTGGCACCTTCATTGGCTAGGCTAGGGGTTTGCAAGGGGGCAAGGATTGATCATGGATTGCTCCTCATAGGTTGGTTTTGGGGTTTCTCCAAAGCCAAATCTTCCTTTGGCTTGAGCCCAAAAAAATGTGGGCTGGCAGCCTTTAGGGGTCAGGGTTTGAATACTGTAATGGAATCCATCTTGTGAATTAATAGTAGATAGTTGTTACTTGTGACACTCCCAGGGCTCAATAGGAGTGGTGTCAACCAATGCAGCACCAAGAAGTAGCCTGTTTTTACATATGGGTCATAGGACGCCATCTAGAACACACCATTGTAAATTGACTGTTTATGCTTCTCATTTAAAAAGGTTTTACTTACCTACCTGTATTAAAAATGTAATAAATTCTCTGAAAATTTGCAAATATATATTTTTTGATTGCCTCTAAACAGCTGGGTACATTTTTTATCCCAGTTGTGTAAGCTAATTTTTGAGATATTCAAGATTTACTTGTTAGCCCTGTTGTCATGACTCCACTGTGAATATATTGAATTGAGATATAAAATATGCAAAATCACTATGTTTTTGGCCAACATTATCTCAAATAAAGCATATCAAATATGGCATCTAGAACACACTTTCAGCTAAAAAATTAAAGGTTTGTTTACTTTTTGCTACTAATAAAAATTTTAGAATGAAAGCTTCCCCTTAATTTGATATTATATATTTTGATATTTTTGTACAAGAATATATAAAAATATTACATAATTTTTTATATTAAAAACACTATCATTTTTTACTTTGAAAACTGTCACCAAATTTAAACTTTTTAAATACTAATTTACCTTTATATTCCTCTCAAGTCAGCAAAGCAAGCCAAAACTAAGGCCCCCTAGGACAAGACCAAGGCCACCCCTCTAGAAGCAACCTTTTACGGAAAAATGCCTGCCAAAACCCCTACACCTTTCCCTGAGGCTGACAGCCTTGCACCTCCCAAATATATATTTTCCTCTTCTAATAAACAGGAGCAACACTTTTATTCAGATAATGAGATGAGCATGAAGAAGGATCTGATAATAAATCTGATGATCATGGCTTAGCTGCCTCAGAGGTGGAGCCCATCTTAGAGTGCCAGGGACCCACTTAAAAGGGAAAAAGTCCACAACCTTGTGAGCCAAAGCCCCTAAGTTAAGCCCTGCAATGACCAAACCAATTGGAACTGTAACCATAGCAAGGTAACCAAAGTGCCCTATATATGCAAGCTGTCCCATCATAGAAACGAACCTTCTCAGTATTTAATATCCTACCAAGTACTTCAACAGGTAGAAGGATGCATTAGGTCTGACCAAGGAAGGTTTGGCTGGTGGAGGTGGAGTTGTGGAGCGTCCATAATGGAACTTTCTTCCCCAGTGTCCTGAGGAAAAATTGAACCAACCATTAGCCAGGGACTCCTTCTAGTGGGAGTCAACAGGAGAGGGTTTATGCCAGTTTGTAGTGGGAGTTGGATTTTCAAGAGCCAATATCATAGATAGGAAAGGAACTAGAAACCAGAACAGGAAATAACTTCCTTTCATGGCTTCAAAAAAGGATTTCAGGATTAAGTGTGGTCAAGATTTAAGATAAAAGATAATCTTTATTGATGGAACAAGTAGAGATAATAGATGAAGCTCACTTAAATACCCCTTAAAAGTCTGTGAACATTTATGAAGATAAGATGATATGAGGAGATTTAAATGATTTTCTCACTAAAATTATGGCTGAAATTAATAATTTTGCCAAATGTATATAGACTTGAAGCTTAATAAAGTGTAAAGAATCATAGAACCAAGAGAGGCACCAAGAACAAGCCTCAAGATCAAAAAAAATTAATAGGTTCATCTTCTTAATATAAGCAAAAAATCAAGTACAGAGCCTGGTTAAGATATAGAGGTGGTGGATCTGTGAGCAGCAAGAGAGATAAATGCAGCCAATCAGCTTTTGAGCAGTAAGTGCTGTGGCTTAGTAAACTAATAACAATTAAAAACATAGAACCAAAGGCAGGTGCAAAAGTTGAATGAAAGAAATCAATATAAAAAGGTAATTTAAGTTAAACCAATGCATGTAGACTAAAATTTGTTGTGGTGCAGGGTGCCACTCCTCATTATTACCATGTTTGGACTAATTCTTCATTTGAAAAAGTATAAGGGAACTGCTGCCCTTTTTTGTGTTTTACGCCAGAGGGTAACCCTCCAAATCTTATAGGGGCATTTCTGATTAGAGACTAATTAACGCACCTGCAGCTAGCCGCAGATGCGTTGGAGAGCAACCCATTGGAGTGATTTTTAATATGGCAATTAGTGGCCAATCAATGCATCTGCAGCTAGCTGTTGATGCTCCAATTGGTGACCCATTAGAAGAGTTCTCATATGGCAATTATTGACCTATTAACCCATCTGTGGCTAGCCGCAGATGCATTGATGATCAACCCATTGCTTGCACCCACTATGTAAATTGGTATATTGGCCTTCTTCCCCACTTGCCAAGCATGTATCCTAAGTAAAGTAGTATGAAACCCTAATCTACACCCAATTCCCCAAAGACAGCCCTACTATTGCTGCAATCACCTGACTCCCAGATCACATGTTCAAATGTTCACTTATCACCCAATCTAAGCCATTTCCCTCTGAATATTCCCCAAAACGTTTTAGCTCTTCAAGAATATCTTAGTGCCTGACAGTATAGACCCTATTCATTATGAATCACCCTTTTTTCCCTCCTCACCCTTTAATTATAAAAAGACCCTCAGGAGATCCCCAATAAACACAATCATTTACCATACAAACATAACCAACAACTTTCAATTCTTAGATTACTTGCAGAGCCCACAAATAGAGGTTATGTTGAGTAAGAAGATATTAGTCTTGTTTTGTTCCCAGTTGCTGCTCAGCTACATCCAACCTACCCTTAGAACCCTTGAACACCACATTTGTGCTTCTCTTTAGGGTTCAGATTTTGTTCCCCATCAGGCTTTAAGTAAGGGTTTGACATGGTGCCTAAAACTTTGTTTTTTGTTGTTTGTGCTGGTGTGAACTCTTTAACAATATCCATAAAATTAAGGTAGTTAGGGAAGAATTACCTGACATAGAGTGAGACTTACATACAGTTATCAATATCTTCAATGAAAATAAGCAGTTTAAAGTCCAAGAAATCTTTTCTGACTACTTCCCTATTATGACCAATAAGGAGATGTTAGATTTGTTAAATATGGCTTCCTGTTTAAATGCAATGACAAGAAGAAAAAATGACATATCATCACTACTTGTGTGATAGCCCAGGATGCCCTGCACAATTGACCACCATATGATTAACCCAAGTCAAGGAGCTTGTCATTGAGCATGACTGTTTGGGCTCTGATGAGCTTCTTTACTATCTCATGCACTAATATATATACCAAAATATTCCACTGAATAAAGACAGGACCCCTTCTTAGCTGGTCAACCATGCCCTCCTCCACCTGAATGAGAATTATAGAGAGGAGGGTGGAGATAAGACCAAACTTCAACAGTATGTTGTTGACCAACACTCAATTGAGGCCAATATTGGTGTCAGCGCCAGAACAATTGATCAGATTTTGCTAACAGATGACCTAAAATTACCATTTTTGAAAAACTCTTTCTGCTACATTATGATTAACAAGGAGTAGAAAACCACATTAAATGCTTTGCAGCACAAGGATGTCACACGCTTTCTCAAGTGTGACACCTGGTTTGCAGATAGAAATTTCTTATCCTAACCAAGTCTGTTTTACCAGCTTTAGACCAATTCATGAGCAGTTCAATGCTCACACTATTCCTTTTGCCTTCTTTTTACTCCCAAACAAAAAGGAGGATACTTATATTCATGCCTTGAATATAATCAAGGAGAAATTTGATGCCATCTTGCCCACACTTGATGAGGAGCCAACATAGAAGAGGGGACAAAAGAAGAGGAAGGCTAATACAGAAACCTCACAGGAGAACAGGTCACATCCAAAAAGGTGCCAGAGTCTCTTTAATATCATATTGCCTAAATGGTTGATTATGAGGTAGCTTAAGATAATGTGTTCATCAGAGTCTTTAAGAGTAGGCCCCAAGGCTGCTTCTTTCATTACTTTCAGGCTCTCTGTAAGAAAATGATGAATTTCTCAGAACTCAACAAACTAGTATATAAGGATGACACCAAGAAGGCAAAAAATATTTTCAATTGCCTTGCTGCCCTGGTCATGGTCATAAAGGAAGAGTCCAACCTTTTTTATGGCAAGATGCTTAAGGACAGGTAAATTTTGGATCACCAAAAAGAATTCCCCTTCAATTCAATACTTTGAGCACAAGTTGATGGGCATGTTCCAGGGCTGTGAGATTAAGCTTTTTGGCCACAAAAGATCAGGTCTATTATTGCACACAGATCCTTATCAATTACATGCAGTATTATCACTAGATTACCATTCTATAAAGTGTAGTGATATAAGCTTTGTAATCACTAGTTTATTATAATTGATATGACAATTATATGCTGTATAATTACTAGTTTATTATAATTGATATGATAATTATACAGTGTATAATTGTCAGCCACTATAGTAATAATCAGTGATTGTACGCTGTGTGATTGTTGCAGATTGAATGGATAAGACATTAAGTTGTCCATCTAGGAATTGAGAAAAAGAACAGTTGCACAATTGCTTTATTGCGTCCTGGTTTTAATAAGGTTAATGATGTTTAAAACACTCTTAAAACGGGCATTTGAAGCGCTATTTGAATGCACACAAGACACAGGCTTTACTTCTGAGGTTAATAATAGAACAACAAAGTTATTGCCACCTGCCTCCTTAAGGAAAGCTTTGTGAAACTGGTTGTTCTCTCATGCGGGACTTTCTGCTATGCCAATCCACTCCCCTCCATTAGGAAAGTCATTCTTTCTGTGCCTCCCTTCCCCTGGTGGAAATTCCCCCACCTCACACTTTATAAGTGTGATACTATCATAATAAACACTAGTTTTGTCTTTACACCTTTATATTCTTCTGTCCTTTTACAGGCTGCCACTATACCATCAACAGGTATAGTAATAAGAATTAGGTCCCTAACTAACTGTTTGTAGAAATTAGCAACCCTTTGCTGCTAGCTTTACAACATTAATTCATTAGATTATCAATTGTATACCTCCCAGTCAATCCTACTGGACGCTGTATCAACTCAGCCCCACCCATTCTGAAAGGCGTATGTGCATATATCAAACAAGTGATGTACAAAGGGTTAGAAAATACCAAGTTTGGGTTAGCATTACACAGTATATAATTGGTTCCTTACTGGTTTTGGTCAGTATTACACAGCAGATAATTTACAGGTCAATATTGGATCAAGCCCGCTATTATATGGTGTATAATCCTAAATTTGACCCGTTGAATTAATAAGCTGAAGGATTGCCAGCCAGAAAAGGACCACTGATTAAGCCCTAAAAATGGAAAAACAGGAATACCAGAATCCTACCTTCCAATGTAGGAGGACAGATTAGGGACTATTTCTAAGTGTCAACTAAATACGGCGTAGTTTCCCAGCGCAATAAGAAGTGTGTAAGATACAGCCAATCAATAATTGACAGTAGGCTAGCTCAAGAAGAGTGTAGGCTGTAGATGAAGTGTCATGTACGCCTTGCTAAGGCCAGTAGCAGCACACATGCCAAGGACAGCCAATCAGGATAGGTGCAGCCAGCAAAGATGGAACTATTGCAAAGGTAGCCACTGAGAACTGTCTGAAAGGACAATAACAAGGATTGTTGCAGTATATATTAATACAGACACCTAAAAGGATTAAAACAAGTTCTTAGTTGCACCTGGATAGATTGCAATTGCTGGATAGATTGTACTCCAGTCCCAATAAACATAATTATCTTCAAATTTATATTATATTGTAGTCTGTAGTGCTCTTGCATAGGATTAGATAAAATACATTAGCAAGGCTAACATCTATCTGTAGCTTTGAACATACCAACAATAACCCAAGTTGCTCAACAAGGGCAGTGCTGCATCTTCAGGAGTAGTGACTCCATCAAATGAAACTTGTACAAGCAGTTTAAGGAAGGGGATGAAAAAGCCACTTCTTCACTTGAAGGGTGGCATAATCAATTTTCCTGTTTAGTTAAAGTAAAGAAGCCAAGATTCAAGGTCATTGTCAATAAGATGAAAATCTAGCACATAAATAAGACAATATTTACCCCTGAACCATCAAAACAAGGCTGTTGTATCCAAGCATTCTGACAAGCAGGTCAGATTTGCTAATGTCACCAAAGATTTTTTAGCTTATTATTCTAAATAAGACTAGCTTGTTCATCTTAGAGACATTACCAATGCTCTTAGGGCCAAAGCCTGATATCTGATTCTTCTTAATAAATATTTTTTCCTCCAAAATCTTTTTACTTTAGTCTTAGTATATATAAGTTTAATATAGGGCCAAACTTTAATATGGAAATATCCCAGCTTGGGGGTGTGATAATTTTGGAGCTTTGTACACTATAGTTACTACTAGCTGACTGTTTCACTTAGAGACCTAGAATTGTTGGATAATTTTGAGTCTAGCCATGCTTTTTAAATATTGCTATAAAATATTTTTAGCTATTTTTAATATTAAAAGTTATCAGGCACAGTTTAACTGTAAATTTGATATATGGTTTCTAGATGGGGTGCTTCTAGATGGTGTATCCTACCTAATGCTGGAACCTCTTAGTCTGGAAGCCAGTTTATATTGATCATGGTTGACCACTCAGACCTTGTCTCATTTTTGTAATCTATTGACTTGATGGGACACAGCCTCTCTATTGACTCTTTGTTTTTCTATTCCCTCTTGGTCTTGTCTTTCTTGGTGTACCCCAGGGTTGTTTTGATTGAGTACCTCCTTGAGTATGGTGATTTGTGGCATTAGGATACTTCAGGAAATAGATTGTATCTTTCTATACACAAGTTCATAGGGACTTTGGCTGGTATTAAAGATTTTTTGAGTACAAAGGACTATAAGTACTATTGACAGCATGTCCATCCAAAGGCAGTGTTACTAAAGATTAGTTTTCAAAATGCCTCTATAAGTGAACTATTTAGTTGATCAATCCTGGCATTTGCTTGAGGGTAATAGGGGCTACTGACAGTGTGCTTTATAAAAAATTAGGTAGTCATTGAAGCTGTTTTTTATGAGCTATGTTACTCTGTCTTTTATTGGAATGTCAGGTTTTCTAAGCTCCACAACCTTTCTTTGCCATAAAATATCTCAAATGTTGACTTTATATTCTTTAGTAGATTGTGCTTTGAGCCATCTTTTTTGTCATCAATGGCTGTGATAATGTAATTTTTGCTTTTTTTGTCTCCTAGCATGGGCCTCACAATGCCCAATGCCCATAACATGAAGAGTTGAGTGATTGATACTGGTATCACAGACTTGAGGGTGCCTTAGAGAAAGCATGCTTCTCACACACCTCACATTGATTAAATTTCTCTTTTATGTCATCCAACATATTGGGCCTTCTGAAGCAAAACTTAAGATATTTTTGCAGATTTTTACTAGGTGTGTGGCCCAGATCTATGTGGCATTGAATGTATGTGTCAATTTTTTGTGTTGACAGTACATAGGGTATTGTGTTGCTTCTTGGTAATATGTAGTATAGTTTGCCATAAACAGCTTTAAACAGGTGTTTGTTCTTAAGGACTTTCTCTTATATGTCCATTGGTGTACCAGATGGGAAGCCCTCTTGAAGATCCCTCATTATAATGCACTGGCTAATCAGGATCTTCACTGTTAGTACAGAGGAGATGTTTACAGTACAGTCTTGAAAGGATGACTGTCATAAGTAACTCCTTGCCTGGCTTATATTAATTATCAGGGGTACCTTTAGATAAGGTTCATCTATTGGGATTTTCTTTTTAATAGATTTTGTTGCTTCTTGAATAACACAAGTTATCTTTGGCCATTTACCACTTTGAATATATGTGCACCTTCCAGATAAAAACACCATTTTGTTAAACAGTGGACAATGGCTATCAATTCTTTGTCATGAAT